>VYZT01057053.1:0-11052 GCA_013400735.1 Pomatostomus ruficeps | reverse complement strand
CTTTCCTTTTCCTTTTCCCTTTTACCCTTTTTCACCATTCTCCTTTGGATCCCTGGCTAATTAATTAGTTAATGAGAGCATCACTCTCATTATTCCTGTTCAAAAGCTAGTTAGCCATTGCCATTCTTAATACCTTGAATAAGGCATCGTTAACAATGAGTTAATATTTTTGTTTAGTTTAGTTTTGTTTTTAACTGGTTCTTCCAATTTGTGGAACTGTAGAATTTGTTTCCATGGTAACTTTCAGACTTCAAGGCTTGTGGGAAGAAGACTGGTAAGAGTGTGATTTAGATTATACTTGCTGACTTTTATTGTGTTTTAAGTGTGGTTGAGTTGGAACAATTTAGAATAGTGAGATTTGGAAGATCTGACTGAAATATTTTGCTAATGTCTTTGTTTATTCTGAGGTAGAAATAATTCCAATGCAAATTTGACTCAGACTAGATTTGGTGGGGTTTTATGATAGTTTTGGGGTTTTTTTAATGAAGAGAGCTTATTAAGCAATAGTTGCATTTGTGAACTGAAATGTTATTTGCATTCTGCTATTTTAGAAAAAGTCACTCTTTACCCTGGGAAAATGGAACTTTTTATTAATAAATATTGAACATGAGGCTTAATTAAATACCTTGTGTTTATTGCTATTAGTTCTATATATAAGGTGTTTATTTCTTTGTTACTAATTCATTTGTCCAAATTACCAACCCCCAAATATTCTTTTACCATTTCCCCTCAGGGTTAAAGTAGTCTATAGGAAACTCTTGAAATCTAAAAATAGGGCTGCAGGCCTACAGTGATTTCAGTATTATTGAATACAAATGTGAACCTGGTTTTTATTGAGCTTAAACCATGTTTTTATATAATCTGAGTATGGTTACTACCTTCTTAAATTTGATTTTCTTCTCTTGTAGGCATTTTTAGTACAAAACCCACCTAGTGGTCATCAAGATGATGTTTGTATGTATGTACAGCTGGTCTTTATGGCAGGCTTCAGTTCATCTTCATTCAGGAAATATCTTAACGTCTCTAATGTTTTAATGTTAAAAAAATTACGAGCAATTTTGAGCAATGACAAAGGGGGTTTAGGGAGAGATGACAATGGATTTAGGGTCCAAAAAGGTAAGGAACCCATGACATATGTTGAATATTGGTAATTTTTATTATTCTTAATGTAAGAGATTTTCTCTGACCAAACAACCTGATCAGACTCAAACACAGCATCAGAACTGTTGTAGTAGAAGAACCATTTGTTTTTCTTTAGCTTCCTTTTTTTTGGTTAGGCTAATTTTTAATGATTTCTTTAGCTTTCATAAGAAAAAGCTTGTACTTAAATGCATCTCTTTGTGGTATGGAAAACCTGTATTCATAAAACTGAAAGCCTTGTGAAGAATAAGAAAACATAATACAGTAAGATTTTGGAAGAGAAATCATTCTGCTGAGGAGGATTTGGCATTGCCTGGAGTTAATGAGTCATTCAGTTTTACTTCTAATTTTGTTTGGATCCTCTCCATAGAATATCTTTGCTTTCCCAGGTTTTTGTGGTTGTGAATATGCATTTGAATTTACAGAGTGGATACTAAATCAGTCTACTTGCTACTGAAACATACAAGATTAGGACAGCTACTTAGATAGGATTAAATACACATCATTGTATATTTTGGTGGGTTGATCTTGGCTGGATGACAAGTGCCCACCAAAGCTGCTCTATCACTCTGCTCCTCAGCTGAACAAGGGAGGGAAAACACAACCAAACGTTTATGGGTTGAGATAAGAATGGGGAGAGATCACTCACCCATTGCTGTCATGGGCAAAAGAGACTGGACCTGAGGAAATTAATTTATCGCTCAACAACTCAGAGTGGAAGAATGAGAAATAAAACTGAAACTCAAAACAGCTTCCCCCCACCCTCCCTTGTTCCCCAGGGTCAGCTTCGTTCATGTTTTCTTTACCTCCTCCACCCCAGCAGTGTGGGGGGACAGGCTATGTCAGTTCATCACACTGCTCCTTCCTCCTCAGGGGCAAGACTCCTCACGCATTTCCCCTGCTCCAGTGTGGGTACCTTCCAGGAGGGGCAGTTCTTCAGGAACAGGCTGCTCCAGCATGGAATCTGTGTTGAGCCACAAGTCCTGTCGGCAAACCTGCTCCCACATGGGCTCCTCTCTCCATGGGTCACAAGTGCTGAAGGAGCCTGCTCCAGTGTGGGTACCTTCCAGGAGGGGCAGTTCTTCAGGAACAGGCTGCTCCAGCATGGAATCTGTGTTGAGCCACAAGTCCTGTCGGCAAACCTGCTCCCACATGGGCTCCTCTCTCCATGGGTCACAAGTGCTGAAGGAGCCTGCTCCAGTGTGGGTTTCCCACAGGGTCACAGCCTTCTTTCAGGCAGCCACCTGCTCTGGAGTGGGGTTGTCCCTGTGATGCAGGTGGATCTCTGCTTTCCCATGGACCTGCATGGCTTCAGGGACACCGATGACTCACCCTGGTCTGCACCATGGGCTGCAGGAGAATCTCTGCTCCAGTACTCGAGCACCTCCTCCCTCTTTATGGCACCTCATGATGTGTTTTAGTGGGCATGAGAATATGACGTCAAAAGTTGGACTTGATCATCTTGGAGCTATTTTCAACCTTAACGATTCCATAATTCTGTGATTCACAGACCTTGGTATCCACAGGGCTGTTGCTCTCTCACTCTTCTCTGGCTGCAATTGCTTCTGCACAAAAAATTCTTTGCCTTCTTAACTCAGTTATCCCAGAGGTGCTGCTGCTGTCACTGATGGGCTTGGCTTGGAGATGGCTGGCATTGGCTCCACCAGGCACAGGTACAGCTTCTGGCTGCTTCTCCCAGAATCACAGAATCAGCCAAGTTGGAAAAGACTTTGGAGATCATCAAGCCCAACCTATGACCTAACACCCCCTTATCAACTAAACCATGGCACTGAGTCCCACATCCGGTCATTTTTTAAACACCTCCAGGTGCACCTCCACCACTTCCCTGGACAGCCCATTCCAATGCCAAACCACTCCTTCTGTAAAGAATTTTTTTCTAATGTCCAGCCTAAACTTCCTGTGACACAGCTTAAGAGACTGTGTCCTCTCATTCTGTCTCTGGTTGCCTGGGAGAACGATAGGATGATAGAAAGATATCAGGTATGGAAGTGAAATTTGACATGCTGTAATTTGGAATGAAATGTAATAAATCTTTAATTGGTTGGGGATTTTTTGGTACCAATCAGAAACACATTCTTTAAAGTTCTGCTCAAAATTTTTAGACTTGAGAAACACTTATTATTGTAAATGTGTGATGTGCTCTCCTCTTTGCTCTTAGAGTAGGGGAAAGAAGATAATTCACAGTAATTCTGTAGATTGTGTGTCAATACCAGTAGGTCTCTGAACCAGATCTCTGGATTTTCAGGTCTCTCCTGATCCAGTGTTATTTCTTCTCTACTCCTTTCTTTTTTTCCTCTCACCTTAGTATAGCATTAACTTGTAAGGCACTGGTTTTCACTTTAGTGTTCAAGTAGATGGAAAAAGCTGCTAAAATAAATGAATAATTGACTACTGTATCAACAAATTAACTGTCAAACTTGGTTTCTTTGTCATTTGCTTACCCTAGAAGCAAAATACACGTGCAATTAAGAGAAAGGAGGCTGTGATAGACATGGTTAGTTATGGAGGTTTCCAGCTTAGTTTCACATCAGTGAATAGTATTACTTTGTGGTTATAGACAATATTGGTGGATAATGATTTTTCAGGTGGATAGTCATATATTAATTTACTGAATAGTTAAAGGAAAGTCAGTTCTGAAGGTTTGGTATTTTGTTGTTGGGGGCGTTTTAATGGTTGTGGGATTTTTTTGTGCTGATGTTCTATTTTTATTGATGGATTGAATTTCTGGAAGAAAGGAGGCTTCACTATAAGTAGTGGATGCTTTCAAATTGAAAAATATGAAATGTGGTAAGAGTTTCTGGGGATCCGACTGTGAATAATCAGCAGCAGGAGCTCTGCCTGTCTGTAAGACCCAGATTTGCTTCCCTGTAAGAGTCTATTGGTCCTTAGGGCCTAAAAGAAGCAAATGTTGACAGCAGTGCTTAAATCAGTGTGGTGTTTTTTACTGCAGGCATTTTTTTTTAACCTTGCAGAGGCATAATGGTCATACTGTTGTATAGGTTTATTTCATTCTTGTCATACATTAGATTTTCCAGGTGAATAGGACTTCAGGCACTCAATTGACACAGCATTTGTCCAAGAAATTATGTAAGCAAGCTGGAATCTTCTTCAAGCGATCACAGAATAAACTCACTTTCTCACTAAAAGCTTGCTACCAGTAATCACTTCCATGCTATTGTTGAACAAACAGTAATGGATCATGCTGTCCAAGTTTATGTCATGTTGGTGGCAGATGGCACGTAATAAACAACCCGCTGTTTTGATTTCTGCATGCTTTGATTGTTTGTCCAAATGAGCAATAAGTGTAGCTAATGTTTAGGCTCCAAAATATCTTTGACTGTGAGAAGAGAATGCTTCGCTTGCTCTGCTGAAGCAGATATTCTCTGTTCTTGTTTCCCTGTCAGAGTTCACAAAACAATGATACCCTTGGAATAGCTGCATTGTTTGGTTCTCTGACCACTTGACAGTGTATTAGGTATGTGCTAATAAAGTATTCAGTGTCTCCTGTCAAGGATAGAAGGAAGGATTAAGTCAAGGAGACTTATTTTGCCTAGTCTGCTATTTCACTCTTTTCTCCTTCTTCTTGCTTCCAATCAAGAAAAAGGTTAAAATTACCTTTTATTCCTGTTCTTTCTGAAATAATAACCAAATCTATATTTTAAAATGTCTTTGGATTATCCTGACCCATTCTTTTTCTTCTGCTTTATTCCAAAATCGAGTAACAGGGAAATTTAATTGTACTATTATTTGACTTCCAGATAAAAAATTACCTTGTAAAAGCCAATTTCAGTTGGTGCTGATGTGTTTGCTTTTTGAAATATCGAACATATGAATGTTTGATTGCTCAGGATCAGTTTGGATGTAATTTCCTTGGCTTCTTTGATCTTTAAAGACAGCAGGAGTCTACCTTTTTGAATGGCACTTGAATGTAGGTTAAAAAAGGAAAAAGAAAAGTAGCATGTGTGAATATCAGGGCAAATTATATCATTGTATCCTGAATGACATGCCTTGGTATTACAATGCTAAGCACAACTCTCTCCATTCTCAATAAATAGAATTATTTAATTCAAATATGTGTATGAAAATAGCCATTTGTATGATTTAAGTCATGAGCATTTAACTATTATAATTGGAATTGATTGTTAAAGTCTTTGTAACTTGGTTCCATGGTAACAGTTTGGATATTAGTGTGCTACAATAAAATTGCCATGGCTACACTGACTGAAGCCTTGATCTTAAAATGAAGTTCACACGAAAACAGGGGCTTACTCTCGTCTAATCACTGGCATTTTCACACCCTGTTGAAATCAAGGTGCTAAACACTTGGGCATGAGCAGGAGAGACCGCTACTCTGAAAGATTTAAATCTTAATTTCTCTGCTCTAGGGACAGATTAAGACTTTTTTGGAACAGTTTTGTAGAAAGTTAAGAAATTTAGTAGTGGCTAGATTGAGCATTGAGCTGATTTTTGTGTTTATTATAAGGAATGACTGCAAGCTAAACAGGGCAAACCTTTTTTCCTAATATGAATAAGCAAGATTTCTGAAATCCATAGACTCCCACAGACTTTAGGTGGCCATTGATTGGGCCTCCACCATAACAAAAGATGCACTTCAAGTGCTTTCCTGAGCTGCCATCACAGGATGTAGAGTCCTGCTCAGAGATCTCCTCATTTTTCAGCCCAGTTTTACCTGATTAGGAAGGTGAGATACCAGTTAAAGATGATTGTATAGACAAAAATGAAGTGATTTTAATCTAACGGGTCTTTCAAAATGGCACTTGGGAAGGTTCCTAAAGGAGACCGTTACTGTCTGAAATGTTGATTTACCATTTCTTAATCATCCTAGGAGATCTCGTATTTGCTAGTGTCATCATTTGATATAGGAAGTTGTATATGGTAAACATTGAAGATGGAACAGGATAAAAATTTAAGCAATCATTAAATATGTATATGATTAACAATCACAAGTTAATTAGGTCAGGTTACCTTTTCCTAAGTTAATGCAAGCAAAATGAACACAGGGTGTGAGGTACAAGAGAAAAGCTGGAGCTTTATATGGGCAAGGATTAGATGAAACAGCTTCAGTGTGAAGTTAACAATAAGATTAATTTTTGGGGTCTTATTTGGTTTAAAACATGACAGGCTTGCATCTGACTACCTTATATAGATATTGGACATCTTTTAAGACAGGAGGGAGTGATCCAGCTTTTAAGAGAGTGGTTCTTCAAAAAGCCTGATTGTGCAGCCTGAGAATGAAGGGATTTGATTCCTTCCAAAGGAAAGCTCCTGCTTGTAAGAGCTTTGGTTGGAGGAGAAGGACTGGTAGAAGGGCTCTGGTGAGTGTGTGTGTGTGTGTATTCCATATTTGTGACTGTGATGTTATGATGCACAATTCAGTGTGGTGTTAAGCAAATACAAGTGAGCTAATCAAAGTCCTGAAAACTTTATAGCTGCATCAATAGTGTTTCATCAGTGCTGATGAACCAGTTAATCCTTCTTCTCAAGGTGAATACAATTACTGCAAACTGAGCTACCCTCTCTGCCTACCAGTGTCACACTAGTCAAGTCCCTGAGCATACTTTTGCGTGGTATACATTGGCATGAAAGATTACATGTCCTTGATAATGAGAAAGAGAGATCTCATCATGAGAATAATGGTTGAGAACATAAACTATTGAGCTGAAGATAGGCTCTCCCATCCCATCATGCAAAACACTTGTTTTCTGCTAACAGACACTCCTAAGAGTTTATAAATATGTTTCAGAAAGTTGATTTGCTTCCTATCTCCTGACCATTTAATTCTAATGCACGAATCTTCCAAGTTTTGTTTGACTGAAATAATATCCTTTTAATTTAAGCTCTGCAATTTATGAGCTTGTTAACCAGATTTACTTTTCTGAAAATTTCCAATTTGACTCAAATCAGAGTCACCATTTGGAGTAATGGTATTGCATATGAAACGACATTTTTAGATGTCCCCAAAGCCTTGGAAGCTTTATTGTTAAGTGACTTGTTAGTAGAATGTCTTGTTAGCTGGTGTAGGATTGCGTATAATACTTTTAGATTTCCTGTTGATTTATAGCTTATACCATTAATAGCATGTAGAAGAAAAGAATGCAAAAAGAATTGAAGATATTTCAAAAGTAATTGGTGAAGTGATGACAAGCTGATAACAATTGTCACTGCTTCCCAGTTGAAGAAAAGTCTCTTTAAAACCCTGTTTTTTCACCATTTTCTGGAAAACACTATTGTTTTCAAGGCATCAATATTAGTCTTTCTGTGCATCAACACAACAGAGTGCTTGCCAGGAGTAACAGCAGGTCAAGACCTTGACTGTAAATAAAAGGGAATATTTAAATCTTTGCAAGTAAAAAGCCCCAACACTCTTTACAACACAGAGTAAGATTGTGCATGGTGTTAGAATCTCATTGACATGTTATTTTGAAGTCAGTGATTTTCTCTTTTCAAGTATTAAGGTGCTGTTTATTCAAAAAGGCTGAAATCTTTCTGAATTACAGGCTTACTCTGTGAAAAGTGCATCAAACTACACTTTTCCCTTTGCTGGGATGGCATCATGCAAATCTTTATGCTTAGGTCACAGGAAAGGGAAGAGGTAGTCTTCTGCACCCAAAAACTTCTCATGGGGTTTGGTATCCATCGCCATTCTCTGCTAACTGAACAGAGCTCACATAACCTTTACTGGCTAAAGTCCTTTTCCCAGTTCAAGGGATGAGAACACAGATTAATGCAAGAGAAGGAAGTTTTTTTTTTGAAAGACATTCAGCTACGTGTCCCATAAACAGGGATCCTTCAACTTTCATGTTGAGAGCTGAGATGAATATCTACCCATCTGGTTAACTTTAAATTTGGGAGATTATGTTTGGGCCTAATTATTTTCTCTATCTCCTCCAAAATCAAATTAAGTTTATGCAGCCAGATATACTTTATTAACTCAAGGCTTTTTTTTTTTACTTTTTTGGTCTGGTTGATCAAAAGTAATAGAAAGAATTCCATGAAAAGCTGACCTAGACCTTTCAAAATCAAGGACTCCTTATCCTTCTATCACAAGTTGTAAGCATTTTGCAGAGAGGAGGGAGGATTCCTTTTGAAGCAAGAGGAAACAATTTGTCAAGATGATTTCCAGAAGTCCTCTTAGTTTAGCACAACAGTTTGACAACAGCAAGGTCAGATACAGTAACAGTGCCTTGCCAAGTGGCTCTGCATCTACTGTGGTTGAAAATATATGTCAAATTATGGAAATTAGTAATGCAAAACCTGATGTATACAGTGTGTAAATATATGTCTTCTCAAGATAAGATAGGATGTGAATATGGAATGCAAAACTAGCTCAAGCTGAATGGAAGCATGCATATATTTAGTTTAGAAAGAGAAGCAACAGGAAACTTTAGTAAGGAAAGGAAAATCAAGCATTGCTTGGTATCTTACTCTACAGTAAATTTATAAATATCCCATACCCATTTGTGAATGAAAACACTCTGCATGCTGGATCTTTTTACAGTGATTTCCCTTTTAAATTTTAGGTTTTTATTTTGTCAGTATTTCACACACAGGCAAGTCTGATTCAAATCTTGTCAGTAATTTTTTTTCAAATAACGGGTTTGACAACTCAATTTCCCTGTTACTGATTTACTTTAAGAACTTTCAAATCACCAAAGTGTATTTGTTATTCCTGTGTTTCTCTTGACCCATATTTTAGTTGTCAAAATGCAAGCAGATTCACAGTCTTAGTTACATTTCAACAGATTAATTGCTAAATCGTTTAGGAAGGAGAAAATAAGAAAGTCCCATAAGCAGTTGTTATTATGCATGTGTATTTTTAATATTGGGTTTTCAGCATAACCTTAGATTACAATGCAGGTTAAATTTCCCTTGCTGATTTATAAGTATAATGTAAACTCTAGGCTCAGCTAATGATATTGCAATATAAAACTGTTCTGTTGCAAAGTAAAGACCTTGCTTAGCACTGCAAAGCTCTGGGTTCATTTCAATGTGATCATTCAGGTGCTATGGAGGGATTATGCTTTTATTGTATTTTGTTTCATGAATACATGAATGAATAATAAGTTCAACAAACAAGAGTTCCCTACTGGCTATCTCAAAGAAATCATTTTGCATCGTGTTATGAATTTCAATCAATCATCCTCAACAGTCCTTGTCCTGCTGAGGTCTGTGCATTAACAAAGTCAGCATTTTGGAACTATTGTAAATAGCTTGAGATTTTATCAGCATGTCCAAGATCAGAAAGTTGAAAAGGAGTGCTAGAGAGGAAGCATCCTTTGGATATTACATATTTTTTTTGTACCTACCTTTCCACATTTTACAAGCATTGATTGTGTTGCAGTTGCATGTCCAGGACATGTGCTTGTTTTGTGTGACTTCTCTTTCAATGAGCTGTTTCCCTTAAGAAAGAACTAAAAAAGTAATGATAAACCACAAATACATATATATGCATGCATGCACATGAAAGCTTATGACTCAGAAAAAGCAGGATGGAAATGCACAAGAATGTGGATGGTGTTTAAAACAGAACTGTTTTATCCCATCTCTGTGGAATTTTATCTGTTTATAAGGTAAGGGTAAAATGCTCATTCATTTACTTGGTGATAGGAAGAATAAACAGATTGATAAGGAGGTCAGAACTTTGCAATATTTGCATGTAGGATGGCTTCAGTATCAAATTATCATGTCTGATTTGTTTATATCTTTTACAATAACTAGTAAAAATAAATAACACGGTACATAATAACATGGTACTGTGTGCCTTATTCCTGGGGCTAAGTGGCCTGTGGATGCATCAATTAAAAATTAAAAAAAAAAAAGGAAGTGCTGGTAAGATTTCTGAAAGGAGAGATGAGGGAAAAACAAAGATCTGTTCTAATGGAATCCAGTTTAATACGATGTGTTTACATCTGTGCATTGTCCCAACTTCATCCCATCTCTTTTTCTGAGGGACAAAAATTTCTCTGTATTCGTTCTCTATATTTCCCCCTGCCTTTCCTTTCTCAGGTTATTACTGAAGTATTTTTCTTGGTGTTTATTGTTATTGTATAAAAACAAGAACTACATATATGTCATAATTTCGCTTAAAACATATATTTACAAACTTTTGTAGCTAGTCTTAAAAAACCCCCATGCCATGGAAGTACAAGGCTGTAACTCTGCAAGTTGAAGATGATGGCCCTTTACACTTGCCAGAGATAAATAGTTATGCCAACAAGTAGTTATTTGCCAGCTTGCTGCTGTTTACAGGATGTTTGTTCACCTCAGCTGGTAAGTGGTGTTCTTGTGCCTTCTCTTTTTTCACTAAGAAGTGAGCGCAGAGCACAGATCTGTTCCTTCAACACTTCTATGGAATCATAGAATCATTAGTTTGGAAAAGACCTCCAAGGTCACTGAGCCCAACTGTTAACCCAGCACTGCCGAGTCCAACACTCAATCATTAAGTCCTTAAGTGCTGTATTTACATGTCTTTTAAATGCTTCCTGGGATAATGACTCTCTGGGAAGCTTGTTACATGGCTTGAGAGCCCCTCCAGCAAATCCAATCTAAATCTACCGTGGAGAAACTCGAGGCTGTTTCCTCTTGTCCTAATACTTGTTATTTGGGAAATGTGGCTGACCCCCACCTAACTACCACCTCCTTTCAGGCAGCTGTAGAGAGCAGAAGAAGCTNGAGAGCAGAAGAAGCTTCACCAGCTCTATAGCTCTGTTGCCCTCTGGATTCACTTGAGTACCTGAATGTCTTTCTTGTCATGAGGGGCCCAGAACTGAACACAGGACTCGAGGTGTGACCTCACCAGTGCCCAGTATAGAGGGACAATTACTGCCCTCATCATGCTGGATACACCATTGCAGATACAGGCCAGGATGC
>VYZT01057051.1:0-18906 GCA_013400735.1 Pomatostomus ruficeps | reverse complement strand
AAAAAAAAAAAAAAAGCTGTGCTCAGGTGAGGTTTTCTTCCTCCTCACCATCCATTGGCTCAGATGTAGTTCTCATTTCCAGTCATACCAAATGCTCACAATTATTTTTGAAGATTCTTTTGGGACCTTGTGACACATGGACTGTCTCTACCACCTCAGATAGCTGGAGTTCTCAAGTCACCTCCCTGTTTCATTGGTACTCTGAGCAGGATAGAAACCCCACCTAGAAATTAAGCTTGCCTTTAATTATTAACCTGCTCTAAATATTAAATAGAAAAAATTGCTGGAACACCAAAGTTCCTGGAAAAGATGTCCCTTCTCAATATAGGCAATATTCCAAAATGAAGCCTTACATGCAAATTTTCAAAAAAAGCTGAAATCCACGGCTTCAGCTTGCTCTCAGAAAGTTTTCAGCTCAGGCGCAGAGAATGCAGACATTGTTCTACCTTCAGGACTATCTGGGATGTTCAATAACACATGGAGCCACCTCATGAGAGATCAGGCAGCTGAAGGCACAGGCACAGCACCTCCTCCAGGAGCAACCTCCGCAGCCTGATCCTGCAAGGCGCAGAGAGCCCCGTCCCCCGCCCAGGGGCTGCAATGGGGATTGAACACAGACGAAAAGGTGCAGGGGATGATCAATATCTCCGAGATGTGGGCCTTTCAGGGCCTCTCACTGCAGATGTGCAGCAGAAATGAAACTTCCTGCAGCTCTGAGGAGCTGCTACATTGGAACAGAACGTGGCCAGATCTCAACGGTTATAGGGACAGCAGATCTCCCTAAAACACAGGAGCCAGCGAGACAGATGAGCGAGTTTAAAACCAGGTTGAAAGCAAAGTCCATAAATGCACTAGCCAAGAGTGATTCCCTCTCTCAGTCCACTTACCACCGTTTAGTTACTATATTTTAACTTACTTCCTAAAGCACTGTCCCCCAAAACATGGTTTGAAGGCCTGAGAACAGAGTTGAACCCTGAATCTACTTCTTGTTTATTAAAATTTTATTTTTTCCCCACAAAGTGCTCTATACAACAGGCTGTTATACAAAAGGATTTGCACTATAATTATTTTTTATTAAAGTTACTGTGGCTATGATGCACTTAGATAACCCTCTGCACTTCTGCCTTCAGCCAGCTTTTTATCTAGCAGCGGGTTTTTTTATTTTATTTCTTAGCATTTGCACTGTTAAGTCTGTACCTAGTCACATTAGTAGGTAATTTTTAAAAGATTTTGAATTTTTGGTTTATTTACCGGTTTTGAAAAGTTATGTCAAGCAACTCTTAAATATTACAGAAGACTTACTATTAAAAAGCTGCATAAATAAGGAATTGGTCATACACGTTATTTGATGGCAGGCCAGGGATCCACTTTACAAATTCATGACCTTATATAAATATATATATATATATATAACTTGCACAGGTTTTAATTAATCTGGNATATATATATATATAAGTGAAAATAGGTAGCTAAGCAAGGTATATGAAAGAAAAATGACACATGAAACCAAATAAAAAAAGATCCTTTCAACAAAAAAACCCACTAAATACCTATGACTATTCCAGATGTTTCCTGAGATGAAACAAAACATGCGGTGATTGTTAACAGATTGATGATCAAGGATTAAAATGGATGGAAAAAAAATTCCAAGGCACTGAATATATGTGACACCTGAAGGCTTCAAGGTTAGGCTGGGAGCCCAAGAGAACCGAGGTTCCAGGATGTCCATCATCCATCAGGTACCAGCACAGGGCTAAAGGAAAAGCCACGAGCGGGGGAAACATTAAGGAACATTTGTGAACAGGAGGGGAAAGAGCACGGCCAAACATATGGAAGAATTACTGCACTTTCTTCATGGATTTACTTTTACCTCCAAGAAGATAAAGAGCAAGATCCCAGAGCATTTAAAGGCATTGTGGCTCCGGATCCAAGGTTTTGGAGCTGATTACCAGGCCCACGAAGGCTGCATTTTTCACCTCTGCAGTAATAAGAACCTAAAGTTACAAGCAGCGGAATTGATTCTGTAACAGACAAAAACCAGCATATGGCATTTTGATGGCTTTGTTTTAATCCTGCAGTTCCCACTTGTAACATTAAAGCACATAAAGTCCTCTAATAGTTGTCCATCTTTGTTCATTACTCTTGGAAGTGTTTTGCTAAAAGAGAAAAAAATGCACATTTTTTACAAGTTACCATCCCATGTTTCAGCATAAAATAATAGGCTTGCTTGTGTCTCCTAACAAAACAGGGTTTAACTGTGCTGCAGCTCCTAAATTGTGCCCAACTCCCCTCCTGCCCTCCACACCAGCACCGAAATCTCTATTGTTGAACTTCACTTGTTGCTCTTTCCACTGTGGGTGTTGAACAAATTTGGAATCTCTGGATTATTTTCTTTCGCTTTCATCCACTCACCAAGTATTTATTTTGAATCCTGGCACTTTGATACAGGGGGAATAATACCAGAGCCCAGTAAAATCAAACAGAGGTGTTAGATTCAGGGACACCACTGTTTCCCACATTCTGGCTGTGTTTGCCACGAGTAAGTTGGAGCTGAGTGAAGACAGACTCAAATTCCTGTTCCAGAACAAACAGAGCTTTCTGTTCCCAAATACCTTTTCAGCTTATCATGGGAAATGATATGATGGTATGAGACTCCTATCCAAGATAATAAAGATGAAGTTCAGCTATGTAGGGCCAACTTGTGAGCCTAAATGAGTGGGGAATAAGGTGATGGTTTTTTCTCTGTGTGCTATATTCTACATTTATCCATATCAATGTTATTCAGTCTTAACTTTGTTCGCAGAAAATGGACTCTGAAGTGGTGATTGCCAGTCAGGAACTGAAACCTTGGAGCCCTCACATATGTTGTCATAAAAATGAGCTCGGGAGCTTGAAAAAAACACCAAAACAAAACAAATAAAATTCCAATGAACAGCCTCACTAAGCCAGCATGGTACACTCTGAGAAAAAAATGCAACCTCCTTCACCTCAAAATTTGTTTCAGAAACATGCTTACAAAAACCTGAAAATCCTTCTAGATTGATTAGTGAGGACAGAGCTGCTGCTCCTCTTTTCCTTACACAGAAGCTTGACTGTACCCCACAGGTGAATATCAGTCACCCTTTACATAATTGCCACTGTTCAGACTCTCACATTTTCCTATAAAGAGCTACTTCTGGCCCCAAACTCAGGATCCTGGCTAAGTGATCTGACCTGCTTAAACTGCTCCTAGCTGCTCCTCTCCCCTCGGAAAGGAAATGAATCAGAAGCTTCCACAGGGATGTGAAGATTGATTTAATTTATCTGCATTTTCTCCTGCCAGTGCACAAGCACTCCATGGTAATGAGGGGCATAAACTTGCCCAGTTTCAGTGAGAAATGGAAATACTTGACAAAACTTTCCAGAATAAAAGTGAAAATGTTGATACGGTTCTTCACAGTGAGTAGTGGCAATATTTTCTCAAAAGCAGCATCCCTAAGCAATTTTCAGCTAGCATTGAAATCCCTCAGCTCTGTAGAGTTCTTCCAAAAGTCTCACCTGATTCTCACAACTGAAAGTGGATTCAAACTGAAGCTTTCTAGTTTTACTCATGACAAAATTACAGAATGTGTCCCTGGGTAGGTAAGAGTACAGGACTAAAAATCACACAGAGTTATTATCTGTTTTACACACCACGGTATCTGAGCACTTAAACAAGATGAGAATCAATTTCTCATTTTCTGAGATTAAGTTTTATGAACTGTAGTCATTTATTACCAATTTTAAGACCCAGGCAGTGTCACAAACACACTTAAAAATTAGAACTACCAGGGAACCAATTTATTAGCAAGATAAAATGTATTAGGTGAGAGCTGCTCAAGAATAAAGTAAAAAGAAAAATTATTCTCAGCACCAAGAGGAGGAAAAGAGAGCCTTGGGGAATGAGAAAAATGTAGGTGGATGCATGGAATTCCTTATCTACTTTATGCTTTTATAGGATCCCCCCTCCACTCCAGGAAGTGGAATAAGGCTCCTTGAAATTTCTGCCATAAATGCCTTTGCTGACACAGAAAGAGAATTGAAACATGCTAACCAAAAACATCAAAGACTAACACAGATTCATTGTGCAAAAAAAATGAGTTAGAAACCCAAAGAGGTTTGCAACAGCCACGCTTAAAACCTTGCTGCTGCTTTGTTCTGTGTCTGATGCTGCTAAATGGTGTCATTCTTGTCCTTTCTTGCTCTGCTGGAGCCTTTATCAGGCACCTCATCTGGGGCTCCGTTGGCTTTCCCAGCTCCCACAGCAGATTTAGGATTTACTGAGAGTAATTCCATAGTGCTGTATTTCCACAGAGGAAAAAGAACCAAAAAAAGCAGCCCAGGAAATCCAAAGCAGAAAGAAACTGAATGGAGTCAGGCTAGGAAGGATTTTCTAGGGATATTTTTTAGTTTCATTGTTAAAATGATTTTAGGTTCAGGGGTGCAACCACGATAATTTAGTCTGACTAAATTTTACAGTCTCTCATCCAGCGCCTCCAGTTCAATTTGTAACCCACTGAGTAACCTTGTCCCTTCCCCTCTCAACAGCCTCTGCAGGGGAGGGAATAGCATCTATCTCCTAGGATCTGAGAGCTCTTGATCTCCAAAAGCTCAATGCCATGGGGAAATTGGCTATCTGCCAAACAGTATTAAAAAACAGGCCCCACGCTGATACTTCACATGAGAAATAGCTGAGCAAACCAAGCGTCATTTTGGGGTAAATCTAAGAAAAGTTTTCTTTCTTTTTGTCTTTTAAATCAGAATGATCTCCACCTAAGTTACTGTCAGGCCTAAGTAAAAGCTAGCACATTTTGGCCCATGAAGAAACTTCAGGGGAAAAAACCTGTCACTATCTTGAAGTGACAACATGATTTTTCAGGGCACTTGATGAGACAAAAAATATTTACAAAATAACAACAACAACAAATTAATATTAATATTATCCTTACAGACATGTTGAAAATACTATTCAGTTAAACAGTGCCTGCCTGAGATTCTCACCCCATTTTGTCCTGGCTCCTTTTTTCCCCCTCTGCAGCAATTGAAGCTCCATTAATAATTCTAAAGAAAACCCTCCAAAGCAGCACCTTCCCCTTGCCCACCTAAGATCCTTCCTTGCCAACCTCAGCAGTTCCTCTGTCTTTCTAAGCATAACTCTGTCATTTTTATCAAAGCCCAGAATCTATATTTACTCACATTTTCCTTGTTCAGAAAGAGGTCTGAATTCGTGAGTTTTTGTGGGTAACCTAAAACTACTTTTCATTAGATATTTCCCATGTAAATCAAAGTCCCTGACTCTCTCCAAAATTTAGACAGCTACACTGCAAGAAGCTGAACTGTTATTTTGGGAAAATAGCTTGTCTTACTAAACAACCACTTTATAAGACACTGAAAGCTTTATTTCTGTTGTTAAGAATTACCCTAAAGTGATGCAGTTAAGAATTACATCAAGACAGTTTAATGCCGACTTAAAGAAACAATTTTCTAAGGCAGGAAAAAATTAGAAAAAAAATTCTTATTTTACATTAAACTCGTAAGTATCAGGAGTATATTTATAAATACACTACAGCATGGAAGAAATCTAGCACTAGGTATTTGGTAGCTTTTTATTGTCCTAAATTAGGCTGACCTCAGGAAACGTGTTTTGGTCCTTGTGCCTCAGTTCCTTCCCCATCTTTTTCTTGCAAAATATTTACAATAGGATCCTATTCACTTATTACTTCATGAGGACACTGTGTATTTATTTTTGCCAGCAGAAATCCCAAAGTATGTCTTTATTTCCTTAGAATAATCTTTTCAGCAGCAATAAAGAGGAAGGAATACCAGATCAGCAGCAATGAAAAGAGCTGTCAGGAGATATCAATGAAAACATCCAAGGGACCCCTGTACTCTCAACTATGCACTTCCATTTTTAAGCAGCTGTTTTTAAAAAAAATCTCTTTATCTGTTTGATATTTTAACCACATCTGTTTGATGTTTTCTTAACAATTTAACAGAGATGTCAGTGCCATGGTGGCATCAGTGCCGCCACTGTGGTGATACCCTCAGCTGGGCGGTCTGGAGGGGCTGTGGGCTGCTGCTCTCAGGTTGGCTCTCCAGCTGAGAACACTTCTCTGCAGGGCAGGAGCTCTTTCCTCCTTGCAGCAGTGTCATTTCCCTCCTCACGCAGGGCCAAACAGTGCCCAGCTGTTCAGACAGCTGTTATTAAAAACACAGATTATGAAAATTGACTAATTCTTCGCTCTGCACATCCTCTCCAAGAGAAGGCAAAAGATATTCAGGTAAAAGAAAATAAATGCTAGAATCGGTGAATGCTACAATCAGTCATTTTAACTCAGCAATAAGACTTGCTTTCCCTGCCCAATAGCCTGAAGACTCTCCATTTGTTTTCAATTTATTTTATTTTAGATTACTTTCAAGTCTTTAGTTTAGATTATTCTCGATCTGTCTAGCTGATTAAATGGCACCTCTTACCACAATGCACTGGAGGCCCCCCTGTGACTGAAATCCAGCCCACCAGCACTGCTGCCTCCTTATCATGATCCTGCTCAAGCCTTGCAGCCCAAATGAAATCTGCAGTCACTTGCAACCCATCCAACTCTGTTTGTATTCTCATAATTCCCAACACTTTCTGGGAAGGAGCGAGCGAGGATCCCCAAATTATCGGCTTCCACTGCTCAAACAGAGCCAGAGTCAGCCGATGAAAACAGCCTGAGCACCAAAGAGCATCACTTCATAGCTCTGAAATATGATTAAAAACTTGCAAAGGACACATAACCCCTGCTGCAAAGCAGCCTGACTGGCATCCCTCCTCTGCAAAGGAGCCAGGCTTTCATCTGGCATGCTGGAAACCCTGCCAGGCCAAGTGCAACACTTCCAGTGGTGTCAGAGCTCCAGAACCGCGCACTTAAAATAGGCTACACACAGATATGGATGGAGAGAGAGCCAGGGGAGAGAGAGGTGGCTCATAAAACACCCTCAAAGTGCTTCATTCTGCTTTCCTAGACAGTTCCTGCAATAGAAGGTATTTCTGCTCCAAGAAAGGGGCTTGAGGAAGGCCTTCCACAGAGTAGACCTTTTCATGTGTATATTTATTACTTTCCCAGTATAACCTCATGCAGAATTGTGGCTGGCTGTGCCAATGCCTCCAAGGATGCCTCCTTCCTCTCACGTGCTAGTCCTTTCCAGGCCTTTCTGCAGGCAGAGTGATTCCTGCTCCCAACTACTTCCTCAGCCCAGGGCTTGTGCCATTAAAAGAAAAAAAATAATAATTTTTGGAGTTATACCAAGCTTCCCTTCTCCCTGTCCATTTCTTTACCCCAGTGCACTGGAAAAAGCTTCCTTGCCACACACTGGCAGCTAAAAATAACTTGAGCTAAGATTTTTTCCCCTGCCCCCTGTATTAGCTCACGGGATTTAAATGACTATAAGGAGACAAATGACATATTAGGGTATATTCAGCTTTTGGCAGGTTACTTAACAAGATTTTTCGGCAGAGTTTATATCCTGTCAGATCTGATACAAGATAACTATTGAGTATTTATTTAATAATGTTAATTCATTAAGATCTTTGCCTCATCTTTCAAATTACATTCCCTTTTTGCCTAAAAAGTACTCCTGTGATGTCTCTCAGCTCCTCTGAAACCTCAGTGACAGTACTAAGCAGCAATGGCCTTCTTGGAAACTTTGCTACAAGAGAATTATGGCTCTAAACATTGAACCTGATTAATTAGAGGCTTTGTGAACGTTTCTAATAATGGTTGCAAGCAGTCACATCTCTTTTTCACTTGGGCCTCCTGTAATTTTTTTTACCCCTCTTGACTTCATTTTGAATGAATTACCATTAACTATAGCTCTCATTTCAAATAAATAAATAAATAAATAATCTTTAACAAATCTTATTCTAAAATTAATCCATCAAATTCTCTTACAGAAGACATTTTGTTTTCTCCTTCACCTCACACTCTTCACCAGAGCCTTTCTGGCCACATTTAGTTCCACCCCAGTATGATCCCACCATTTCACTTCCGTAAATAAACTAATTTTCAGTTTCTCAATTATCACTGCCGAAAATAGTTTAAATAATAAAATATATTTCCTCTTTACCTGGTGTTTTTTAGCCACCCTCAGCAGGAGTGGATATCCTGACCTCCAAATTGGCTGTGGAACAGGAGAAAAACAGTAAGAGAATATCAGCACCAGGCAATACATTCTCCAGCTGAAAGAGATAACAAAAATCACCATGAGAAACACCTGTGCTCAAGCAGCTCCTGTCGGGGTTCTGATGGATAATTATTGTGCAGGTGTATCTCTTTAAACCTTCCACAAAGCACCTGGCAATGACTACTTTTGATTTCCCTCCAGCCCTGCCGTGTGCTCTACACACAAAAACCACAGCCATGCCCCTGGACTCAGAATTGGTGACAAGGACAGGGTTTAAACAGCAGCTCTGCAGCGTGCTCAGAGATTCCAAAAGGAATCCTCAAATCCAAGTGTGCTGTAAAAGCATTTGAAAGAATCTAAAATCTTAATAGGAATATTTTTTAAAAAAAAATCAGACAGCATAAACCAGTAATTATTGTGCTGTAGCAATGAGAGGGAAAGGGATAGTGAAAGGGATGCAGACCCTCCACTCTCTCCTTGCCTCTTGCTGGAGCTTCTCAGCTGGGACAAGGGCTGTCCCTGAAAACAGCTCTCAGCTGCCCAGAATTTATCTGTGAGACACAGTGCTTAAATATAACTCAGAGTTGTCACTTTCAGAAACCTGAAGTGAGAAGATAGAGAACCTAGACTTCTTCTGGTGAAGAGAAATCACTGTACAGAAGAACTGCTCCCACCCCTGTTTCCTTTCATGGCCATTTGAGAACACCGTCCACTGCTTCTCATTACTATTGTGAAGTGCTTTTAGAGGATTTTTGAATGGCAAACCCAAAAAGAAAGCAAGTATTATGTGGCTTAAATTGTCTATAAAAGTGTCCATACCAGCAACAGGAAATGTTCCCATCTGTATGCTCCCATTTAATTTCTAAGCTTCCTTACCTCTGTGATCAGGCATAAACTCCTTTCCAATTCATTCTGTTAATTCCTCTCTCTCCCCATTTCCCCTCCAAGCAAATAAATCCTCTCTCCTGTGGAGGCGATGTTGGTGGGGCCAAGGCACACTGACTGTTCTAACATTCACCAAAGGGATTCTCTGAGCCAGGCACTTTTCAGGGAAAATGCAGGGGAAGGTGACAGGCAGGCTCAGTCTGGGTGACATTTAACACGTTCCTGGTCACCTCTCTTCCATGGGTACACAGAAAATTCTTTCACATGGATTCAGCTGCCCCAGAGGAAAAACAATAATCCCAGTGGACATACTGACTTCCTGCTGCTGAAGCCACCTCCCTGAAGTGAAGGGAGTTCTGCTGATACAGTGCAGCGTAATTTATGAACCACTTCAGACAGAGTTTGTCCAAATGCCTCTTGAAAACTTGGTCTGGCAAGTGTAAGAGCTACATTAGCACTAGGCTGCTAAAACTGCCTCCAGGGTTATCAAACCATCCATCCATCTCTCATGGAAACTGGAGGTGAAAGAGAGCTCATAGGTACTCAGCTCACGTCTCTGCCAACACAAAACTGCTCCATGCTGTGTTCCGAGAGGTTCATCCAGTTTTTAATCGAGTAAAGAAGCTCCCACCATCTCTCCCACTGGAGAAACTATTCTATATCATAAAAGATTTCACTGCAAAGAAACTATTCCTGACACTTAGCCTAAAATATTCCCTTGCTGACATTTTTACATCCGTCTCTATTATATACATATATATATATATTCACATGCTGTACAACAAAAGCCAAACTGCTCCCACTTACATCATACAGGCCTTGAAAAGTCAGTCACACTGCCTCGGTGTAATGCTGGAAAGAATTTGTTCTCACACTTGGTTCTTCAGGTGGGGGTAACGGCTTGATTTTCATGACACACGTGAAAAGAATAAACAATAGAAACTCTCAGAAAACCTCACATCAAACGAAAATCTGCAATTCTGCATTGGCCAGGCCCTTGTTGAAAGTTATCTTGTAAAGCCAGAGGTGCTGGGGAGTGTGTAGGTAGTAGGATGAAGTAATTTACCAGCAAACAGATGCAAGTTTTTCTCACTGCAAACGGTTCATTCCTGTGTAGAGCTGCTGCATCTTGGTTTTCTTTGAGTCCATTAAAAGGTACCATAAACAAAAGCAGCAACAATCACATTGTAAACACATGGATCCCTTGGCTCCTTACAGTAGTATTTAATCAGGGAGTGTTCTGTATTTACCCATTCTTAATTTCTGAGCAGCCACCTTCAAGGACGAGGAACTGCTGCAGCTCCAGGCACATGTGGCCCGGGGATTCAGAAATCCTACATCACCAGCTGCACAATGGTTTTGCTAATCTTTTTTTCCTAGATATCCCCTGGAAATAATCTTTTTAAGAAAAACCTGTTCCTTTCAAAAGTACAAAATGCCTTTCAAAGCAGGAACTAGCAGAGCAATTTGTCTTCAAGTTTTAATCTGGATCACTTTGATTATTGATCAGATTGTTTAGTGCAATTTTCTGAAAAATTGTACCATAAATAGTTTAGAAAGCGGTGTGTATGCTGCAGAGTTAACATCTTTATATGTGAAATAAAAGCTGAATTTGAGCCCTGGTAGATATTAAAAACAGATGAATTTTTTCTGACTTCCACTGACAGGTCCTTCAATTAGTTGGTTCTTTAGTTTTGCCAAAATTACTTGTGACGTTTTATTCATTGGCACAATAACTGCCGGTCATTTTCAATAACCCATGGCTAGCCCCATACAAAGAGATTAAGCAAATTCCCTCATTTCTCCTGGGAAACGTTAAGGTCAGTGTGAAGGCTGTAGAAAGATGGAAGGGTTAAAACTCCACCACCAGAGCTTCTCCAGCAATTACAGACAGAAAGCAAAAGAAATCAATGTTAATTACACCAGTCCCTCAGGAAGGGGGAAAAAATTGCCTGATGAAGAAATATCTTTCTCCTTTTAAAAACCAGACAACTGAAGTACTTCATTATCCTCTTCTACTCACAGCTCCTGTGAAGAAGGAATGCTGCAGAGACCTCAAAACCAGCATGTCTGATGTGGTACCCCTGACCCAGTTTTGGTCATCATTACCTCTGGCCTGACTTTCCAGAAAAATGCTACTGTGGCTGAAGGTGTAGCAATAATGACAGAGGGCCACAGAAGTCTCACAGGAGATTCCCTGACCTTGCTCTCTTGATCTCGCACAAATCACTGTCACGGCTGAGACCAAGACCTAGGCTGAGCCTATCTCCTGATGCTTTGGGAATCACTAATTAAGGACTTGCAATTTACAGCAGATAAGAAATCTGGGCAATTTCTACTGAGAGACAGCACCTGGTACAGCTGGGCAGCTCCCAGCTCCACCCTTCGGGTCTGTTGGTCCTTTCATTCAGACTCCAGGTGACTCCGGTGCAGAACGAGCCACATCAGCAGAGCTGCGAGGAGGGAAAACTTTGGATGAGGAATTCCTTTTACACAGCTCTCCAGATCCCCTAAGGAAAAGCAGGCCAGCAGTCCAACAAAAAACATGCTGCCTGAGCTACTGCATTCTGAGTTTGCAGTGCCATGGAAATTATGCATGCCCAAATCAGCACATTTTTTTTTCCTGTTTTTTAAACCTAAAATACTTTCCCTTATGGACCTGGTTTGTCCTTATGACCTGCAGAGTGCGGCAGTTCTGCAAAAACAGCCCTTCAACAGTGGCTTTGTGAGAGTCTAAGTATGGCTCATTGAATGAAGCCAGAAGTTCCTCTGTTTATTTATTTAACTTTGCTAATGCAAACTAGCCCCCTCAGAGCTTACCTGCAACTGGAGGCTAAGATTTTTCTTGGTTTTGGTTGTGTTGGATTTCTATTTTAGTTTTCTGGTTTAAAAAAAAAAACCCAAAACCCTCAGATAAAATTAATCCTTCAGTAATGCTGCTATAATCCAATGTACAGATAATCTTTAGATGCCATTGGAACCAGAAAATACAATGATATGGTAATTATAGTAACAGTTATCTCATTCAAACTAATTTCTCCGAGAATGGAATCTGAAAATCTGAATCATGAAATCCTAGGGAAAGATCTCTGTTATTCTTGCAAAACTGCATTGCTTTGCTTGCAGATAAGGGACAAGGCAGCTAAAAAGAACTGGTCTGAAATAGTACAACGGGCAGAAACACAAAGAGACCTGAAACAGAAACGTGGGATAAAATTACTTTTTTTGTTGATTCCATAAAGCTTTAGCATGCCTGTTGGAGGGAAAAAACAAATTTTAAAGCAAATATCTGAGATCAGGTATTATTTGGGGGAGGAACTGTGCAGCAGGTCACGCGTATTTTTAGATTATTAAAGTAAATCTGAAATATCACTGTGAAATAACATAATGTACTTCTCCCTCTGGTGCTGCATGTGAAAGAAAACATAACAGTGGTAGAATGGTTCTCCCAAGAACCATTATAGGTCTATTTGAGAGATATAAGTCTTCAATATTCCGCCCATACCACCTCTATCTGTGAAATTAGATATTGTAGAATAAACGGGATTATTCAAACAGCACAGAAAATCCATCTCACAGCGTTCAAGTACGTGGTGGTAAAGGTTTGGGTTGTTATCATTTCTCATGCTTTGTAAGAAAACCACCAGGGGCATGTTTTGCAACGCAAACTTTTGGAGATTTTTGTGGTAACTGTAACTTTTGCAGACAAATTGCATACATAAAGGAGGAGGGTCCAAGACAAAATATGAGTCTGTTCCCAGGCAATTGAAATTTCCATTCATATTGAGAGCTTTTGGCAAGAAATTTCAAAGTTTCGCTGCAAAGGAAAAGAGCTCTTGCTGCAGATTCTGAGGGGAAAGCAAAGGGCTGATGAATGAGCAGGGCCGCAGGAGTAACACTCTCTTCCAGTAAGAGTGCTTGGCACGTGTCTGCAGTTCTGAGGGGCACGAGGCTTGAGCAGGGATCCAGGTGCTGCTCATCCACGTCCCTGGCAAGCACTCCTACTGCAAGACTTTTCAGTTTCAGCCCCATACAGCTGGAATATCTGCCCAAGTCTTGCAGGAGAAGCATATAAGGGTGGATTCCCCACTCCTGGAAGTGTTCCAGGCCAGGCTGGATGGGGCTCTAAGTAACCTGGTCTAGGGTAATGTCCCCCTGCCCGTGGCAGTGGTGTTGGGACAAAATGGTCTTTGAGGTCCCTTCCAACCCAAACCACTCTGTGAATCCCTGATATTACATGAAATGTGATGAATGGCCATTGTGGATCATTTAAGAGAGCAAGAGGCTTCAAGAGGACAGTCTCAAAGTGGTCACCACGCCAGGAGCACAAAATTGTCATTAAATGTGAAAAGCTCCACTGGTGTGACAAATTACAGGATATGGAGCAGTTGCGATTGCAAATCTGCAATTCTCATACAGAGGCAACAATATCAGCAACAACGATTAAAAAAATTTCAAAATTGTACGACTTGAACCCATATTTGTAATGGTAAATACGGGGATCTTCTGTTGTCACTGAACATCATTATTCTGACTCAGTTCCTGCTGGGAGAGATGCTATCACCTAGCACCAATGCTGTAACTCAGGGTTACTCTGAAAGCTTAGGGAAATCCCTAATTCATTTCACACACATCAGAAAGCTTTTTGGAAAATGGCAGCCTGGCTAGTTTTGTCATTTTTACAGGTCTTCCTCGTAGCTTTCTTTTATTATTGCTTTATCTCATGGTTGAAAAAGTTTAGTTTGCTTTTCATCTTCTGCAGCCTAAACATTTCAGGAAGCATGAGCAAAAAGATGTTGATTTTTCACATTGGATTGATTTTTCACATTGGATTGATTTTTCACAGCTGAGCTCCAAATTTAGAATTATGTCCTGCCAAACAAATGCCCCGCTCCGCTCCAATTTTATTTTTTTAATGAGATACCCAGAGTAAGTGCTTTCTCAGATTATTGCCTCCCAACCTGCATGATTTAATCATGATCTATGTCTCTAGTTTGGATTCTAAATTTGAATTCTAAACTTGGAAGTTTCACCCTCCAAGTCCTTAGAATAATGAATAGTACGAATTACTCACTGCATCTGCATTTTTGTCTCAAATTGCACGGCGCTGGTGTTCAGATCAACATTTCTAATCACGGTTTTTGTGATCCCAGTAGTGCACTGAAGAATCTACGGTGGCTGTTTGAGGGACTGAAGATGGCTGAATCCCCCTTCTCCTCTCTTAGATCTCTGACCTTGGATAAACATCTTGCAAAAATGAAAACTGGTCAGGTGAAAGCGCATGGGTGGCAATTCACGTTCACAGCCTGGAATAAAAACCCGTATATTTTACACCAAATTTGGTGAGGACTTCCCCAGTATCTTTATCACTGTGCACTTCCAGGAGGGGCCTTGCACCCTCAAGGGCTTCAGGGAATGGGGAGGTGATACCGAGCCAGCACATCTGAACAGGGCTCAGGTTGCACCCGAGCATTTTCAGACATCCAACAGAACATCACAGCCTGCATGCAAAGCAATGAGGGGAATGACACCAGAAACTAAGGACACAAAGTGACAGGATAGGAAAATAATTTTACAGAAATACAGCCCTGACAACAGCTCGAGCAAAGCCATCGTCTCCTCCAGGTTCCAACACATCTGAATGCTGAAACCATATTTGTCTTTGGCATCTGGCAATGTCATTTAATACATTCTTATGGCCCTGCATGCAGTTAAGCATGCACTGTATATTATTTTATGATGTTTGGATTGGAATCCTGCTTTCTGGGTACAAGTATTCATGTTTTTGCAGATTCTTGTGTAAAGCTGGGGGAACCTGTTTCCAATTTCATGACCGTTTATCGCTAATCCAAAATGACTGCAGCATTACCTACAGACAGGAAGCTGGATGAGGTCTTGTGTGTTTTGGATGCGTCGGGCTCTTCCCAGGAAACTCTGTTAAACTAGTTTTATGCTTACATGAGAGGAAGACAGAAATTACTAATGGACATGACTGTGCCTAATCTATATATAGTTTTACAAAAGAGACTTAAAGCTGAGATGGGTCTTATAGCAGCTCTTTATCCGTATGAGCTCGAATAATCATTTCAGCATCCCATGCAGGTTCCTGCTCCTGCTTCCTGAAAGCTCAAACGGCATAAAAGCACCCTGCACTCACCAGCCCAGCCAGCCTTCAGGAATTTTACTGGTTTTGGTCTCTATGCCTAACAGAAATAACCAAAATCTTGCTGCAAAACAATTCTTCTATATAATTCAGCTATCGTCTTGCGAGACATTATGGTGGACTGCAGTCATATTACCTGTAAAAAACCCCATATTGTAGAATATTCCCTTGAGGAGCAAAGACCAGTGTTGATGAGAGGACAGATGAAACTGGCCTCCAGAACAACTGGGACCTGCCTAAGAAAGGTGTACTTATCATTTTATGAACTTCTAAAACTTTAGAGGCTCGTTTTGGCCAACAGCTGATTTAGGATTGGTCTAATAATTCTTGTGAGAAGAGGATTTCTTCTGATTTATAGCAGTCCAAGAATTTGATGGATAGAAATACCTGTCAGATTACTCTCTTAATAATTCTGGAATTTTGTCTTTAATCATAATCATCCACTAAAGGTGCACACATTTTTTTCCTCTTAGAAAGTTAATAATTTCATTGGAACTTTGCCAAAAAGTATTAGAATCCTATTTGCTTGAAAAGGATTTGAACTGATTGGATTGTTTATTATTCTGTTCAAATTCCGTGCTCATTATGTTACTCAAGCAAGGTTTTCAGGGAATATATATTGTTGGCCAGTTAGAAAAATCACTCCAAGTTTAACTTCCAATTAATTGAACCTGTAGTTAGTGGTAAGCTTAAACAATAGCAAACAAATCTCAAAGTTGCATCTTAATTTGATAGCATTTGATATTAATGAGCATCTACGTGACCCATTCAGCGTTGCAGGGAGAAAAATGAAAATATGAATTTAAAAAACACTCTTCTTAATAGTAAGAAGGGAAGAAAAGATATTACTAAGGCTCTGAATAAAACTCCATTTTCAGAAACCATTCAGAAACTCCATTCAGAAACCACTGATACAGTATTGTCATACATTGTTTGGGTCTTTTGTTGTCTTTTACAAACTCTCCTTAAGAACACAAAATTTCAGTCAACCAAGTCCAAATGCCTGCTTATAACCCCTTCCCTCAAAACAATTCCATACTTAGATTTTATTCCCTGAGAAAAAGCTGTACCTCCACTTGCTCCTTGCCCTTGTAAGAAAGTTCGAGAAGGAAAGCTTCTTCGGGAAGGGCACTGCTCTCTGCTTCTGAACATGATGGAGATCTCTGAAGGCAGAGTTTTCTAATATTTGCTTATTCTGCAGGATAAAATTTGGCGCTTTTTTTCTGTTGAAAACAACTCATGGTTATTTGACTAACATAATTACGAATCACACCATGCTTTGGTGTTTCTTTGAATGATTTACATTTTTCTCTGTTACTTTATAAATGTCTTCAGGGTTTTTCTCAATAATTTTATTATTGGATTTTTAGGTATTTAGTTACAGTAGATTATGATTTCCCTGGCTAGCTTTTTAGCGGTCAAACCATTGAATAGGCTGGAAATGTAAAAATCAACAAAGAATACATGTCAAAGTATGTTCACAATTGATTTGCAAACCCCTAAAAATAATTACATTTGTAGGAAACTGAGAACAAAGCCATGTTTGTCCCTTGCCACTGGAGCTCCAGAGTGTGAAGCCCACCAGAATTCAACAGCTGGGAAGCCACAGGCACTGCTCAGGATCCCAAAGGGAAAATAACCTGTCTGAGGCAGCTCTAGCAGCTCCCATATCCTTCAGTGCAACATCCCCTCTCCCCAGAACCCCTCTGTCACTCGGCCCCAGTATTTTTGAGGCGGGTTCTGGGTGATTCTGTCAGGGAAAACAGATGAGAACTGTGTCTACTTGACCAGAAGTCAAACGTCTCCAAAGGGAAAACTACCTGTCCATCACTTTCCCCAAAGGAGAAAGTACTTCAGTATGAAAGGGAAGCAGGAAATCAGAATTTCTGGGGTGAACAAGGGGGTACAGGGCTGCAGGAATGAATTACCTTAAACAGCAGGGGAGGCACATGAGGATTCAGAAATCACAATAATATCTGTGCCCAATATGTAGCAATTTATAAAACGCTCCGTCCCTTTTTCCTTTCCTTCCTGCAAAATAAGGGGCTTGACTGATGATCCCAGTCACACACCTGGTGCCAGGTGTCACATCCAGGAGGAGAGGAGGAGGGAAAATGCTCCGTTCATGGGAAAATACCACAGTTCAAAATACCTACAGCACTATCAGGGACCCAGAGAACAGTTCATGGATGAAATGCAGGAAGAAGCATCAAAAGGTGCCTGTTCCATTTCCAGCTGCCAGGACCTCTTGGTGAGACTTTAAAGAAGGTCATTAACTTTCCTGTGCCCTAAAATCCACAAGATCTTTTTACATTCCAAATTATTCTACAGCTTGAGAAATAGGCTCGGTCCTTTCTGATGGATGTTTCACGTGGAATAATTAAATAGCCGGCAGGGGAAAAAAGAGTGTGTGAAATCGAGCACCTTCCCAAGTGTTCAGATCTTTAAATTATTATTATTGAAAAGTCTTTCTCATCAAATAGCACAGATTTGTCAAAACCAAACCTTTTCCAGGAATGTATCAATTTAAACTTAAAGTGCTTCCTGTCCAAGACACAAGTTGTGTTGCAATCCCAAGATTCTTTACTACTGCCCCTCTCTGTGTGGCTTCATAAAGAGAATATGTTAAAGGCGAGAGATTCATCTCATGAATGCAGATTTAAGTCCTGGTTTGACTCAGAGATAAGAGGTCTTGAACCTGGGTCACACAAAGCAGAAGTAATCTATAAGTTTAATCTAAGGATAGACTGATCTTGTTCATAATTTTTTTCCTAATTTTTATTATTATCCAGATACAAAGTAGAAAAAGTTCTACATCTCCATTTTATTTTTACTTTTTTTTTTTCCCCTGTGGGCTGGGAAATCTATTTCCTGTTCAGCTTTAGGCACAATTTACTCACCCCCGCACCACTTGGCCATCACAGGACTTTCTGTACCTTCAGTTATTCTCTGTGTTTTCCTTAAGCTGCCATCGGGGAATTAGTGCTCCAGGTTCAATTTTGAGCAACTTCCAGGGATAAAACGTGCCTGTCAAAGCAAGTGCACTGCTCTGAGTTAGTTCCATTCAACCTGTGAAGGCACAGCTTGGCCTGAGTACTGCACGTCCAGGAGCTCTGAGTTCTGAACCACGTCGGCTTCTCATTTCAGGGGACACACCAGCCTTTCCCACAGCAACCTGCTGCATATTTAAATTGAAAAAAAACCCAAAAAAAACAACAAAACAACCAAACACATGGGTTTCTGAAAGCACTGAAAAGATACAAGACCAGATTCACCAATAAGTTCCAGCTGCTTTGCACTCCTCTGGCAGCACAAAACAGCTGTAAAACTGGTTTATCTGGGTTTAGCCAAGCCCGTGGATGCTTTGCATCATCAGAGTATGGAAAAGTCAGGACTTGAGCCTGAATCTG
Source organism: Pomatostomus ruficeps (assembly GCA_013400735.1). Classification (NCBI taxonomy): domain Eukaryota; kingdom Metazoa; phylum Chordata; class Aves; order Passeriformes; family Timaliidae; genus Pomatostomus; species Pomatostomus ruficeps. The sequence goes on along the minus strand of VYZT01057051.1, from coordinate 267 downwards.
GCCAGTAGAAAATATGGTACTGCTACTACACAAAGCACAGAGAGATAAAACACAAATGTACCTTCAGCCTGCTGTACACTATTATTTTGGACTAAATCTCGTCACAGGTTAGACAGAACGGAAGGGGGGGTCTCCATTTTGTTCTTCTCTGTTATAGATCTGAAAATGCTCTGCACACATGCTTCTTTAAAGATACTCAAGACAACAAATAACCACGTTTAAATGTTCCAAAAGTATCCGTTTTTAATGATACTTTGAACGCATTTT
>VYZT01057049.1:0-10237 GCA_013400735.1 Pomatostomus ruficeps | reverse complement strand
ATCCCATATCCCATATCCCATATCCCATATCCCATATCCCATATCCCATATCCCATAGCCCATCCCATCCCATATCCCATATCCCATATCCATATCCCATATCCCATTCCATCTTCCCTTCCCATCCCGTCCCGTCCCATCCCATCCCATCCCATCTCCTCTCAGCGCCTCCCAAACCCTTTCATGCTCGCCCAGCTGGCCCCCGAGCGGCGTTTCGGAGCAGCCGAACAACCCCTCCCGTGTTCGCACCCGCTCCGCTCTCTCTGGTTCCAGCGAGGGCTGCGGGAGCCGCTGGGGGCTTTGGCCGCCGTTCTCTGCGCTCCACATGTTCCCCGCGGGCGGGGGTGAAACCCCGCGCCGGAGCCCCCCCTGAGTAGCGTTTTTATGACTTGTTGGAGCAGCGAACACAGGAGACGCCGATGTTTGATATCGCAATGGAAACCACATTTGTGGTGTGTGCGCTCGGGGCCGGGCTCGTTCCTCCCTCCTTCCCCCGAATCGGGCGCGGATCCCACCCCTCCGAGCCAAGCGGGGGCAAACCCCGCACCCGAAATCGGGTCCAGAGCCACTCAGTCCCTTGAAAGGGAATTTGGGCTGCTCTCACACAGATACATTTTTAATTATTGTTATTATTATTTTTTATTATTATTTTTATTATTCCTATCATGCATAAAGTCAGAATCGTAATTCCCCTTTTCCACGAGGCTCTGGATTCCAAAAAACCTCACGGAGCAGAGCTACCCACAAATCCGAACCCCAAACCGAACGTGTCCTAAAAAAACCCAACCCAGGGCAAAAATCTGCTGGAGGAACAGCAAACCCGTTCTTGCTCCCGTGCACCAAAGCCCCAGTCATAATAATTAATAATTATTAATCGTCCATAATATTAACTCAATAATAATAATTATTATTATTATTCATCGTCCATAATAATTAAAGAGAACACCAGGATGGCCACAAATACATCCCCAAAAACGCCCAGTGCAGCCTTGGATGTGTGGGTAGAAATATCAAAATAAAAAAGCGCAGGTGAGAACTCGCTTGGGACGCTCGGTTTTGGGAAAACTCCCGGGTTTGGGACTCAGAAGTGAGATTTTATAGAGGATGAGGGTTCTTTTCTGCTCTAAACCTAAACTCAGCCTGCCCAGGAAGGGATCAGAATCCTGAGATCTCCTCTTTTCCTGGGACGAGGCTTTGAGGATGGAATTAGAGCCAATCGCAAGCCCTACCTTGAAATTAAATCAGTTTGGTGACACTGGGGCTGAAGCAAAGTCCCTTTTCACCCAGGGCAGGAGGATCCCTGTCCCTGAGGAACCCCAGGAAGCTCAGACACCACAGAAACATTGCAGAGGATATTGGGGCACAACAGAGCAGGATTTGCTCTGATTCACCCCAAAACTGGGCTGCTCCTGCAGCTGAAGGGATCCTGGTGCAGGTGAAGTAAAAAATCATCACTCGGGGTTTGTGCCGGCCCCCTGCCCTTGGAGAAAATCACAATTCCTGCTTTTTAGGGCCAAATATTGCCCGGAATCCCTGCGAGCCCTGCTGGCAGCCGGGGAAGGGCCCAGCTCAGCGAAGCACTTCAGCACCTGCTTCACTTCGGGGCCGCGTTCAATCGGCCTCCCCAAGGTGCTTCCAATTTATTAAACCGGTGCCGAACCAGTGCCAAACCAGTGCTGAACCAGTGCCAAACCAGTGCCGAACCAGTGCTGGCCTAACCCTAAAAGCCACATTGAACCGAGCTCTTTCTGCGAGCCGAGCTCGACGTGCAGCGGAGATGGATGGGACTCGGGCAGAATCCTGGGAGGTTCAGATAAAATCTGCGGCTCTTGGGGCGGTGTCGGGGCTGAGCGGAGTTTCCCCCTCCCGGGACACCGGGGACGTGTTGTTTATCCATCCCTCACCTGCACCAGGCCATTGGAATAATTTCTTTTAATTATTTCTTTTATTATCTGATTATCTGGGAGGGAGGGGGGCTCAGCAGCAGGTGCAGGGGGGCTTGGGAACGCTGTGGTTTTTTGGGGGGGTCTGGGCTTGCTGGGATGACTGAAAGGGGAGGTTTTTACCCCAAAATTGAGGAGCTGTCTGAGTTACGCCGTGTGCTGTGCACGGAGCAGCCTCACTGGCGTTCCCTCTCCCCCGGCATCTTCTCTCATAATCATTCATCCCCTCTATAAACAGATTTCCCCGTAATGGTTTCCATTTTCTTTGAAGTGCCCCATTCATTCTGCTGGCTCGGCCCATTCATGTGCTCGGGGTTCCTTGAAAGGAGCACCGACACAAACATCCCCGAGTGCCTGAAACGTGCTGCTGGGGGAGGGGAGGCACTGCTTTGAAAATATATTTCTTTCAGGAGACTTTTTTCATCCTTTTTATTTTTCATCCCTTTTTTTTCCACCCTTTTTTCCCCACCCTTTTTATTTTTTCACCCTTTTTTCCCCACCCTTTTTATTTTTTCACCCTTTTTTTTCATCCTTTTTTTCACCCTTTTTTTTTATCCTTTTTTTTGCATCCCTTTTTCTTTTCACCCTTTTGTTTTTTCACCTAAATAATGATCTTCCCGATTTTTGTGCTGCGTTCGCCCCACGCTGATCCTGATGCAGCCTGGTTTTGAAATTCCACCCCCCTGCAATGCGTTCCTGCTGCTTCAAACTACGAATAAATTGGAAGCACCTTGGGGAGGCCGATTGAACGCGGCCCCGAAGTGAAGCAGGTGCTGAAGTGCTTCGCTGAGCTGGGCCCTTCCCCGGCTGCCAGCAGGGCTTGCAGGGATTTGGGGGAATATTTGGCCCTAAAAAGCAGGAATTGTGATTTTCTCCAAGGGCAGGGGGCCGGCACAAACCCCGAGTGATGATTTTTTACTTCACCTGCACCAGGATCCCTTCAGCTGCAGGAGCAGCCCAGTTTTGGGGTGAATCAGAGCAAATCCTGCTCTGTTGTGCCCCAATGTGCTCTGCGATGTTTCTGCGGTGTCTGAGCTTCTCAGAGTTCCTCAGGGACAGGGATTCTCCTCTCAAAAGCAGCAATTTTGTCTCTCTCTGAGGTCAGGGGACTCAAAGGGCTGTGAGGAGGAGCTGCTCTTCTTTGGGATTGGCACAAACCCCGAGTGATGATTTTTTACTTCACCTGCACCAGGATCCCTCCCGCTGCAGGAGCAGCCCAGTTTTGGGGTGAATCAGAGCAAATCCTGCTCTGTTGTGCCCCAATATCCTCTGCAATGTTTCTGTGGTGTCTGAGCTTCCTGGGGTTCCTCAGGGACAGGGATCCTCCTGCCCTGGGTGAAAAGGGACTTTGCTTCAGCCCCAGTGTCACCAAACTGATTTAATTTCAAGGTAGGGCTTGCGATTGGCTCTAATTCCATCCTCAAAGCCTCGTCCCAGGAAAAGAGGAGATCTCAGGATTCTGATCCCTTCCTGGGGAGGCTGAGTTTAGGTTTAGAGCAGAAAAGAACCCTCATCCTCTATAAAATCTCATTTTTGAGTCCCAAACCTGGGAGTTTTCCCAAAACCGAGCATCCCAGAGGGGTTCTCGGGCAGGAGGGGCTCGGAGAGAAGCCCCCAGGTGGTTTTCCAGCTCCATTTCCCAGGAATGCACCAATTGTTCCTTTTTTTGAGCTCAGAGGGCTCCTCTGGGATCCTCTCTTACCCTGGGTATGTCTAGGAAGGGTTTTTCTCCTGCAGAAGTGGGAAAAACTGGGAAAATCTGGGGAAAATGGGGAAAAACTGGGAAAGACTGGGAAAAACCGGGAAAAAGCTGGGAAAAACTGGGGAAAAACTGGGAAAAATTCGGAAAAACTGGGAAAAACTGGGAAAAATGGGGAAAAACTGGGAAAAACAGGGAAAAACTGGAAAAAATCTAGGAAAAACTGGGAGAACTGGGAAAAACTGGGAGAAAGCTGGGAAAAACTGGGAAAGTCTGGGAAAAATGGGGAAAAATCTAGGAAAAACTGGGAAAAACTGGGAGAAAGCTGGGAAAAACTAGGAAAATCTGGGAAAAATGGGGAAAAATCTAGGAAAAACTGGGAACAACTGGGAGAAATGGGAAAAACTGGAAAAAATCTAGGAAAAACTGGGAAAAACTGGCAGAACTGGGAAAAATCTGGGGAAAACTGGGAAAAACCAGGAAAAACTGGTGGCTCCATCACTCCCTGGGTGCTGCTGTGTTGGCATCTCTCGTGCCCCTGCCCTCACCTGCGCTCATCTCCCAAGAGCGCCACGAAAACCTCGCCAGTGCCAAACCAGTGCCACCAGATTTCCTTGGAAATCCCAATTTGAAGGTGGGGAAGCAGCACTGGAAGGTTTCTCCTGCCATAAAAAGCAACATCCCCAAGTGAAAAGGCACAAATTTCATCCTTCTCCATCGAAGCTGGAGAGGGAGGAACAGCCCCAGAGGAGAAAATTTTCGCCCCGAGCCAAAGGAACACAGCTGGGTCCACATCCCTGCAGGAAAGTGAATTTACCGACAGCAGCTTTCCTTTTCTTACCAGGTTTTGGGGTTTTTTAGGATTTTTTTCAGTCCCAGAGCCAGTTCTGTGAGCCACATGGTGGCCCGAGCCTTGGGAGGCCACAGCAGGATTTCCTTCCCTGAAAAGAGAATTCCTGCTGGAGACAGGGATGTCCCTCAGCACCTCTGGCCAGGTAGGGAGCTCTGGCATGAGGAAAATTTGGATTAGAGTGACAATTTTGAGTCCAAGCGCTCCCTGTGAGTGAAAATCTGGGAATTTACAGCTGAAATGATGCGTTTTCTATTCCTGAGCCCAAGAACTCCTCATGCACAAAACCCCGGGAATTTCCAGCTGAAACGCTGCATTTTCTGTTCCTGAGCCCAAGCACTCCTCGTGCATGAAAATCTGGGAATTTCCAGCTGAAATATTGCAGGGTTTCTATTCCTGCACCAAACTTCACCTCAAACCTCACAAAAGTTTATTTTTTTCTTTGTTTCCCAGACTCCCAGGCCCATCACCGCTTTTGATAGCCCTGTGCATGAAAATCTGGGAATTTACAGCTGAAATATTGCATTTTCTATTCCTGAGCCCAAGAACTCCTCATGCACAAAAACCCGGGAATTTACAGCGGAAATGATGCATTTTCTATTCCTGAGCTCAAGAACTTCTCGTGCACAAAAATCTGGGAATTTCCAGCTGAAATATTGCATTTTCTGTTCCTGAGCCCAAGCACTCCTTGTGCATGAAAATCTGGGAATTTACAGCTGAAATGATGCATTTTCTATTCCTGAGCCCAAGAACTCCTCGTGCACGAAAACCTGGGAATTTACAGCTGAAAAGTTGCAGGGTTTTCTATTCCTGAGCCCAAGTTCTCCTTGTGAGTGAAAATCTGGGAATTTCCAGCTGAAATATTGCATTTTCTATTCCTGAGCCCAAGAACTCCTTGTGCATAAAAATCTGGGAATTTACAGCTGAAAAGTTGCATTTTCTATCCCTGCACCAAACTTCTCCTCAAACCTCACCAAAGTTTATTTTTTTTTTTTGTTTCCCCAAGCCCATCACGGACTTTGATCCGAACCAAAGCTTCCAACCCCTCCAAACCCGCGCGGAGCTTCGCCCCGGGACGCAACCGCCGGGGGTTTGAATGGTCGATTTACTGATGAGGTGAAATATGAATCTGGTTTTGACTTTAAAAAGCCAATTGTATTTCGGGGGCGGAGGGAGGAGGGGGGCCGGGGCGCTCTGACCTGACCCGCTAATCTCTTTCTCTCCCTTTAAAGTTGTCTCCTAAATCGGAACATTAAAGGTGATTAGATACCTAAGGGACTTCCCATGTCATTAGTTAATACTTCAGGGCTTGTTTTGGTTCCAGCGAGCGGGAGCGCGGAGCCCCGCGGATAATACATCACCCGGCCCGCCGCGCCTGCACAGTCTCCAGATGAAACACCCCACCCGTGTCTGCCTCGGCGCAGCGCGCGGAGCCCAGGGGTCGGAGCCGAGTTCCATTTCAAGATGAGCCGGCCCTGGGCTGCCAGAGGAAATGGCGTGTCAGGCCCGGCCAAAATAGATACTGTTGTGCAGATATATGGCGGGAGAGATGGACGCTGCCGGGCCCATCCATTACCCCGATTGCCTTTAAATGTCACGGCAAATCCTTCGCCATTCCTGCCCCGAGAGCTAAATCACCCCGCGGAGACAAGGGCGACCCAAGCGGGTTGGAATGGCGGGAGAGGGAAAGGCGCGGATGCGGCGCCGCGCGCGGGACGGCAGCGTTGGAGTGGTGGGATCCCCGTGGCTCTAGGGGTTCGGGTTTTGGAACACCAGGGTGTCGTTTTCAGCTATCACCAAAAAAACCAACCCCAAAAAGAAAGATCTTCTCCCAACCAGCAAAGCGGCCTCCCGCGCTAAATATATCGAAATTTATCGAAATATATTGAAAATTCGCATGTTGTTCCTATTTTTGCATTGTTAAAGTTGGTTTTTTGGGTTTTTTCCCAGATTGAAAAGGAACCCCACAAATCTGAGGTGCTTTTGGGGCGTCCTTTGGGGCAGCCCTTCCAGGAACAGCCTGAAACCATCCCTGGGGAAGGGTCTCAGCCCTTTCAGGAACAGGATATGGGGAAATCGAGGGGGAAAAGGGGAAATCATCGACTCCTCCAGGTGGGTAAATAAAAGGATTATTACGAAACACGAGGTTTGAGCCGGGTCCCGTAAGAAATGAGGTTTCTGCAGCCAGCCTGCACGCGGGATACGCGTATAAAACACAAATAAACCAAACATCCCCGTCTCCCCCGTCCCCAATAACTCCCAGATTTGTTGGCCCATTCCAGCCCAGCTCGGCCGAGGGGGCAGAGGTCTCGCGGTTCCTACAAATTTTATGAAAATAGGGCCCTGTCCCGTGCCCCGAGACCTATAAATGCAAGAAATTGTTGAGCTCACGTTGCAGCTTATTAGGAATATTACGGGACACCGGAGAATCCGTAGGGAGGGAGGAATATTAAGGATATTAAGGACGCCCCGGTGGCAGGAAAAGCTCCGGTTGGAGTTTGCACCTCCTCAGCCACCGGAGGATCCGACCACAAGACACCAGCAGGGTTAAAATCCCCTTTTCACTGCATTCCCTGCTGGGATCTGCTGCTTTTCCAGAAAATTTTGTGTATTCCCAGCCCGGCCGCTGCAATTAAGCCGAGCTGTAATTTACAGCTCCCTGTTTCCCCTCTCCTGCTTCCCAGGAGGGATTCGGGAGCAGGAATGTGCTGGCAGGGGACACCCATCCATCACCTGCATTTCCACATTTCCACGCGGATTTCTGGGCTCTCCTTGCCCTCAGCAGGATCGGCCCCCCCAGATAACTCCAACCCCGAGCTGAGCGCTGATCCCGGCACCCGGCCGCTTCCCGGGAGGGTAAAAATGTGAAGAATTCCAGATAAACCCGTTTGGGAAGCCACTTAAAGCTACCGGGGAGATGAGGGCGAGGGAGGCAGGGGGATATTTCTGCAGGGAGCAGCCAGAGAGGGACATCATCCATCTCCTGGAGTGTCTGAGCTTCTCTGCAGCCCCAAAAACGCCGAGTTTGGGGTTTGTCGGGGGAATTCGGTGAGAAAAGGAGCCCTGAAAAGAGCAGGGAGGTCATGATCCGCGTGGATCATCTCCACAGTGAGATTTTCCTGATCTGTCACTGGTTTAATCCCGTTGGTTTGGCAGATTTTGGGGAATTCTCAGCATGAGTGGGGATGAGGCTCCCGAGGCAGGGACAGCACAGGGGAACAAGGACTTTTAGCACCTCATGGCCAAAAATGTCCCAAGGCAAAGAAAATCCAGCTGGAAAGGCTCCTTCCCTTCCCAAATTGAGATAAAATACCTGATAAAAGATAAATACAGCCCTGCTCACTCAAAATCTTACAATTCAGCATCTGCTCTGAGCATTTCAGTCCGATTTTCTCAGGGGAATTCTCATGGGAATGGGCAGGAAAGGAGAAAATCAGGCTGAAATGCTGAAAAGGATTTGAAAATCAGGCTGAAATGCTGAAAAGGATTTGAAAATCAGGCTGAAATGCTGGAAAGGATTTGAAAATGAGGCTGAAAATGCTGAAAAGGATTTGAAAATCAGGCTGAAAATGCTGAAAGGAGCACCATGGACACAGCTCCCTCCTCCAGGGGTCCATTTCCAGCAAGCTGGACTCCACTGGGTGGTTTTGAGGGGAAATGAGAGAATTTTGGGGTTGTCAGCAGAGTCAGGGAACAAGTCAAGGAGTCAGCAATGGCCTGAGCAGAGCCAAGGGAAAGCAGGAGCTGCCCAAAAGTTTTTTGACAAAATTCTGCCTTTTTCCCCAAATGCAGGATCAGATTATTCTGGGATGTCGCAGCTCATCCCCGCACCGGAGCACAGAATTGGGTGATCCCACAGAACTGAGAGCCAGAGATTCCCGCAAGGCCGGGATCCCATCCTTCCCTTCCTCCCCAAACTCCCCTGATGAGCCTGGGAGAAACCCCAACCCTCCAACTTTGCAAAGTGGGAGCAAAAACCCAACCAAAAATGGTCAAATCCACCTGTCCCGAGCACCCTGGGCTCCGTTCCAGCTCTAGAAATCTTTGGGGTCAGCGGGAAGCTCATCCCAGCTCTTGGGAGAGGGGAAATCACCCCCCCAAAACCAGCTCAACCACTGCAGCTCCCAGGGCTGGGGGCTCCCCGGGTGGATTTGAGGTTTTCAGCAGGGGAGGAATGTCCAGACCGTGAATTCCTCCTTCCCTGCTCACACCGATGCCTGATGGTTTTTTGTTTTTTCTTTTTATCCCCTTTTTATCCATTTTTATCCCCTTTTTATCCATTTTTATCCCCTGTCCCCTCCACAAACACTCCCTGTCCCTCAGCCCTACATGTGGAGAACCCTTGGGGGCTGAGATTGAGCTCAGCTTGGGGCTTCTCTGAGGGGAGCAGACGGAACATCCCGAGTGTCTCCAAAGCAGAGGCTCCAGCCTTGCCCGGAGCCTCCTCTCTGGAACAGGTTTGTTCAGCTGGGCTGGAGTCTCCCTTGGGGGGGTCATTAGAATGGGGGACAGTTCCCTCATTTGTTCAGTTCCTGATTGGGGATTTGAGGTCGATCTGCTCATTGCTGAGCTCCATCCAATTGGATCCGCGTTGGACCCGGGGGTGCTGCTCGGCTGTTCCCACCTGGGGTGAGTTGTGCACCTAAAATCCCATAAAAACCAAAGTCATTCCCTTTTTCCCGGCCCTGCTGGGGCTGCCTCGGATTTTTCCCAGCTTGAAGGCATCACCACGGGGCCATCCTGAGCCCCCCAGGCCCCCGGGATGGTCTCTGAGCACCTCGTGGGCTCAATCCCGCGGCGGAGAAGTCGCAATTTCCCCAGGAATGCCTGGAATTTCCCCCTTCCTGCAGCACACGTTGGCAGGTTCCCGCTTTGATGAGGGAATATTTGCCTTTTCCAGGGGAGAATNTATTTTTGTTATTTATTTCTATTAAATTTTTATATTTATTATTTATTATTTATTATTATTATTATTAAATTATCAAAACTTCACCTCATTTCGCAAGCAGAACTCCCATTTCTTGGCTTATCACCAGCAATGGGCGTTGCTTTAATGCTTCATTATTTTATAAATGATTTTATGGAGAGGGAGAAACTTCAGATTTGGAATTGAAAATCCACGTTTTGGAGAAAAAAAATCTCTCCAGAGGTTATTTGTGCTCTCAGTTTTAAACAAACTGAGCAAAAAAGAGGAAACTTCTCCACTCTGAGCACCAGATTTCTGCTGGAATAAACTCAGCAGAAAGGAGTTTATTCCAGCAGAATTAATAAATCATTAAAGAGGAATAAAAGGGTGGTCAAAATTAATTTTTCTACTCCCAGGAAGGGATTCCTGCAGGGATCGCCGTCCCTGGCGCACCCACCGCTCTCCTGCTGGTGCTGATCTCCAGAAGTTCCTCCCGGATCACAAGGGAAATGTCCAGGTGCCAGACTCGTGTGCCAGCCAGGCACAAACCCCCAATTTGGGTGGAAAAACGAGGAAAAGGAGAATTTCTGAGCGTTTTTGGGCTTCATCAGCCACCTCCAAAGCCACCCCAGGCTCAAACTCCCAGGGAAAACCGCTGACTTGAAGACCCCGCTTGGGTGATTTCCCCTTTTTGGAGATCCCGGGCTGGGTCCGAGCCTCCGGCGCGGTGGGGTTGGAGTCCGAGCGCTGCCATCAGCAGGGGAAGGGGGAGAACTGCGGGCAGCGGGCTGGGATTGGGATTGCACCCAGGGGCTGCGGGTTCTGCACCCCCAGGGCTC
>VYZT01057043.1:0-29191 GCA_013400735.1 Pomatostomus ruficeps | reverse complement strand
CTCCCTCTCTCAGGCATCAAGATATAACCTTCCTCTCTCAGGCCTCCCTCTCTCAGGCCTCAAGATAAAACTCCTTAAAGACAGACCATAGATATGTTTAATTACTCAGTAGTGAATCAGAAGGCTTGATGTCCACCCTCCTCATTTTCAGCATTATTGTCCCCTTAAGCTCTTCAGGCTATCCCTCTCTTGTACCTGCAGTTTTTCCTCTTACCTTTCTTGGAAGAATCAATGTCCTTTTCTCTTCTGTGTTAATAGTCTCTTCCAACAATTTATTCCTATGGACATGAATTTCAAGTATCTTTATATGAAAAAGGAAAAAGTCTTCTTCAAAGGGAAGATAAGCAGTGAGACAAAAGTTATCACCATTAGCCACAGTGGCCTTGGCATACCAGCACCAGAGAGATCTGGTGAGATAGAGGGACAGATCTACCCAGGTGAAAGAAAGGTACCCACATTTGCTGGAAAAATTCAGAAATGGTGGAAGGTGTTAGTGTCACAAATTGTGTTAGACAAAGATCAGTCCAGCAAGAGGAGTGAGAGAAGGAAGACACTATGCAAGGTATTAAAAGTGAAGCCAAGCACTACAGACATCAGGAACAGTGACATGATGAGATCAGGGTAAAAATTACTGATGAGATTAGTGGTAAAATTGATGTTGCTTCAAGTGTGCCACAAAATATGATGCTTTTTCTTTATATTATTTTTTTCTTTATTCTGTCCACTTTCTTTCCATTCTCCCAAGAGGTTTTGCTTTAAAATTAAATGTATTTAAAAACTGTATTGATACAACTATGAAAAATTGGAGAAAATAAACCAATTTATTTATCCAATACATGGTTGTTACAAATACTTCTTCCCCAGAACAGAGAAAACTTATTCCTCCTTTTCAATACCTCTTATCAGCTTAATCTGCCCAAAAGTAGCAAGAGCAGTTTCCATTTCTTCCTTTTGTTCCAGGAAAAGTCTGGATTTTCAAAACAGACAGTTACTTCCTGATAACAGGAGCTTTGTCCACAGTCCAGGCCAGCTGGGACTAATTGAAACTATTTTAGGGAGGCAATTATCAACTAACAGAAGATGCTATATTTGAGGCCAGAAGCAGAATAGTCTCCAGTTGGCTTGTGGCCTTCAGATCTTGTAAAAATATACCTAGAAATCTTGGGTAGTCTCTGTAAGAGCTTGAACTTTTTTGTTGTGTTTCAGTTGTCTTTTTCATGAGATGCAGTGAAAAAGAACACAAGGCCAAGTTAACGGTGGCCATTTTTATACAACCTTGCCACAGCATCTCTCGCAAGATTGTTAACGTCAAATTCTACCAGGCACTCTGAGCTTGCCCCAGTTGCAGCACCTGAGGGAAAACCTCACAGTACCTGGGCTTCAGAGAGCCCCTCAATGTGACCATCAGTCACCAGCTGAGACAGCCGCTTTGATAGGATTATTATAGAATCATGGAATGGTTTGAGTTGGAAGGGACTTAAAGGTCACATAGTTCCAATCCCCTTGCCATGGGGAGGGAGAGATGGCTTCCACAGGACCAGATTGCACAAAGTCCCATCCAACTGTTCGTGAACACTTACAGGTCAGAACATCCCCAGATTCTCTGTGGAACTTCTCTCAGTGCCTCATCACCCTCACAGTAAATAATTCCTTCTTACATTCCCCTTTGGGGGACATTTCTGATCTGCTCATAAAATAGCCCCCAAATCCATTTTTTATTCTGTGACAACACTGCTTGGGACATTTGTCTGCCAAAGATGAGACTGTATTGGTGTAGCCCATTTGCATGAAGAGCTAGTACAAGAACAGCAGTAGGCATGAGGAGTGTGCACACACCTTTCAACACAACCACTGGCTGTCTCCACCTCAGGCTGCAGCCCAATCTCCCAGGAAAGTATCCCTTTAGATGGGAAGTTTGTAGTTCACAACATGGTAATCCCAAGTGTGGCCTTTCCACAGATGTGAATTACATGGGAATGATTTCTCAACTGGATAAAAGCTCCCAGAAAAACAGGCAATAGGAAATGGGAAAATATGGAAGTCCTATGCCAGAAGGTACTGCAATGCTCCCTGTTCACTGGAAGTATGGATTATTTTGAAAATATTGAGAAAAGAAGATTTATGTCAGACAAAAGGCAGTTGTCAAAAGTTATTTGCTATGAAGTGACAGTCTTTGTTCGGGTGTCCTCACAGCTCACTCTTGGCTGAGCAGCTGAATGCTACATTTATTTCCAGCTCAGTGCACTGGCACTGCCCATCTTTCCCCGTGACCCAGCTCCTGCATACCTGAGGGGAAGATGCACACTGGCGAGGTGGATGATGTTTGTATGTGGTCCTCTGGGACTGGAGAGGGGCTGTGCCATGATGCCTTGAACATACTAAAGCTTGGCATAGCAGTGAGGGCGTTTTGGTGCAGGAATCAAAGGTCTGAGTCCTGCTCAGTAGGTCTGAGACTTGGCAGACTAGGGCAAGCAGGGGTGAGCTTTTGGCAGAATGTGGACAGTCCTCACTGTTCTATAAATCAGTAAATGCCAGGAGGGCAAGGATCCTTCTCACAACCTCTCTGCTACCTATGATCTAGCTCTCTTCATTGACTGAGTCTCCAAATATTCCGGATCCTTGATAACTGACTAATGAGTTTTAAATTGCAAAAAAAGCCTGGTTCCTTTACATTTAAGCAGCTCCTGTTGAGAAAACATTCCCTTTGGCACACAGGCACCAGCTGCTCTGAAAACAAGCAGCCATGGGGGAATCTGGTTTTGAGGATACCACTTTGTTAAATTTCTCCCTTTGTGGCACTCAACATGCCTCAAAACACTGCTTGAAGAAATTTTATTTTGTCCAAGTGTCTGCTTTGGAGTTTTTACTTTTCTTCCTCGGTGCTCCTTGCATAACTGCTGCTGTCCAATGAACTCAGAGCATTCCTCCCATCCCAGCACTGCCTGTCCCACATCACCATGGTGCAAGGAGCTTTCAGATATAGAAGACGCAGAAAGCTCATTTCTTCTTCTGGCTTTTACCCTGGCTTCTTGAATGCATCCATCCCTTCTGACCCCTCTGTCCTCTAAGCCTTTTCTCTCCTGGGGCTGTCCTGGCACAGGGACCCTGTATATCTCTGCCCTGAAGCAAGACTCCTTGGGTAGTGCCTGCAGTGCTGCTTTTCCCTGGGAACTACTTTAAAACACAGCTGTGTGATGAAGGGTGAGAGAAAAAGGAGCAGCATATGCAGCACTCTGTCTAATGTAGGCATCAATAATACAGGGAGTTCACACATTGCAGAGAAAAAGCCAATTCTTACAAAGAAAGCTGTGAGTGTTGGGCTTTTGACAGTTGTTTTGTGGAGTTTCTGCTGGAATCTACTGCACTTTCTCCCTATATATGCCATGAAAGATTGTCACAAGTAAGAATATCATCGTCTCTGAGCAAGGATCACTCCAAGTCTAAGAGATAATCTCTTCCCTTGAAACAATGGGCACATTACAAAATTACTTATGAAGGAGAAACATTATGAGAGTCAAGCAGGTGCTCAAAATTGTTATGTTCTGTTACTCTCTTCATTAGAAAAAAGTGACATAAAAATATGAACACATTTATGCGATCATCTTTCTCTGTCAAGTACGTTTCATAATTATTTCAAATAAAAAGAGAAATAAAAAGATAAAACCATTTTCTAGAACATTTTTTGTTGTATTTTTACATTTTACATTTACATTTAAACTGAGCAACAAATCAGTGTCTTTAGATGATGTGTAATTATTCAAAGTTAACCAACCTGAAATCCAATACAGTGGTAGAAACAAAGTACTTTCAAAAAAATTGGCAGACAAATATCAAGGATACTGCTTTGAATTTGTACATTATAGTGTCCTAAGGTGCAAACTCTGCCTGGATATCTCAAAATTTAGAAGGAGAAAGGTCTTTTCCTCTGAATCACCACTGATATTTTTCCTGACCAAACACCAAACTTCAACATCTTCCTTTTCTCACCAAAAAGTGTAGGAATGGCACATGTCTGAACAGAGATGTTGTATAGGATTTAGCCATGGCATGGCACTGTTCCTTAGCATAAGCAAAATAAAAATTGCTTGCTTTGTTTGGATAAATTCCAAAGCCATTCAAGTCACTAAGTCTTTTAAGCTAATTATTCTTTTGAAGTTCAATTAACTATATTCTGACCTTTCTACAAATACTACTTGGTTAGGGAAAAAATGTACAGCACCTTGATTGAATGAATGATGAAAAACTTCCCAGTGTTCTATGGTGACAATATTACAAAGCTAAAATAAGTACCTAGAGGGCTACTTGTCTACAAATTTGCAGAGAGGACATTTAAAAAACCAAATATCTATTGTATTATGCTTTATTTATGCTCATGCCACCCAGTCAGCTAGCCCTAAGACTGACTTCCATGCTATATTCATGGTTTTCACTCCAGAATCCCTCAGTAATAATCAGCTTTTAGGGCATTGTTCTTGAGACTATCAATGTGAAAATTTAGAAATGGAGTCACTTCCTTATAAGCCTCCTTCTCCCTTTCTATATGTACTGTGATGTGAAATTGCCTCCATGCAGATGAAACCTGGCCTACCAGATCTAATGCTCTTCTGTGAACATCATGTATGATTAGAAGTTCTGAAAATGCATTGAGATTCCAAGGTCAAAGCCACAAAAGCAAGTTTCTGAGTTCCATATAAATCTGTAGAAAAACACTATATTGAGGAATTTGTTCCAAATTGCTACTTCAAGCTTTCTCTTTTCATCTTCTGTTTTGTTGCCCTATCAGCATTCATTCCTTACAGTATTGCTCTGCTTAAATTTTACACAAGTTTGGAGTCATGCCATGTGTTTCACTGGGTTTACCTATTAAACCAATGCATTTATCCGTGTCTGGTCCCACTCATGGCTGCATTACTCTCTTCTAAAAAGAAGTTTAAAATATGGCCATATTCATTACCAAAATTCACCAAAGCTTCCTGGAAGTTGTTACCACACGTCGTTTGCTGGATATTTATGGACTGAAAAATATATATATATATCCCAATTACAGCATTTTTCTACTTTGGGTTAATGTAGTGTAATGGGAAAAATTAAAACCAGGACAACAGTTTTTGCAGTTTAATATTTACAAGAAAAGGTAAAAATATTGTGGCACAACACCTCAGCAAGCTGAAAGCAATTTGGCACATTCCCATCTGATTATGCTAATCACCTGATTATTTTTCTTTCATATTTTTTCTCACCCTCATAAATATCCCCTCCCTCCTGTTCCACATTCTGAAGAGTAAAATTATCATAAGCTGAAAAGCAAAACTTATCACATGAAAGCTGGTACAAAGCAGTCAATTGAAAAGTACTTAACTTTGCTAAACTTTCTACTGATTAATAACTCTATGACTCAGCTGGGTTTTGATACTTGAAGTCATTTCTCTATCTGAAAGTAGTTTTCAGCTTTTCCTTCTTTAAAACCAGGATTTCCCAGCATCATTCTTGCTGAGAAATACTTTCTTATGTCAATACACAAAAACCATTACACAACCAAAGGAAAAAAAAAAGTAAAAAAAAAATCATGCCAATGCCTGAAATTCAAATAGCAATTATCTATCTTTCCAGCACATTTTTCTTAACACCTGCTTAGCCATCCTGCTATATTTTTGCATTCTTGTTTTTTACCTATGCAATCAGCTGCAATGCAAAGAAATCTGTAGTAAATATAAATATGTATACAAAGAGTGATAAGCAAATCTTAAGTGATTTTGCAGCCATGTCAACATAAAAATTCAAACAGAGCTCTAAGAAGTGTTTATTAACTTGGACACAAGAATATCACCAGTTCAAGAACACTATAGATTTTGCAGTTTCATCAGTGCATTTATGATTTTTTTTGCATTTATAGTTTGCATTTATAAGATATAAATATGTAATTTCCGTTTTCTCCAAGATTATCAGTCTGTTCAAACCAAAGAAGTATGTTCATTATTGAAAAAAGAATCTCCAACTAAACAAATCCAGTAGGTATTTTTGTGTAGAGCTATCACAGAAATTTTATTTACTAACACATGTTCCATCATGATAAGATATATGACAAAATACCTGTGTCATGTCACCAGAAAGTTTAAAGATAAGGTATGAGCAAGGATTCCAATAGAGTTGCACCAGAAATAAAATTGTCCTTTTACATCTAAAGAAATAATCATCAGAGTGGGGTTTTTTAAAGGAAATGTCTTTGCCTTTCCTTGATGACATTACAACCAGCTTGTATCACTACTGAACAGTACATTCATCTATAATATAAATGTAATCTTCCCTGTTACTACCTGAGTATTACAGCTTTGCTCATTCCTGTATTCAGCAGCATTCATTATCTTGTTCTTTTATGCATTATCCAATTTCCCAATAGATCCTAATAGCTGTAAAACTTGTCCTCACAACTTTGTCCTGAAATAATTAAAATGTATAAAACTTTTAGATATACAGTTTAATTTTATGGCTAAATCAGGTCCATTCTGGGGGATTTTTTATGCCCACACTTAACATATCTATTTAAAACCCTATTTTCTTGTTTCTTGGTATGATGCATCTCAAGTTTTGCACTGCTATGAGCAACAAATGTACCTTGCCTTTTCAAACTAGAGTCAAACTGGAATGCTTGACCTAGAAAACGTGTTTATCTTTGGGGTTCACTTGAGTTTTGTGTAAAGAAAGGAAGTAAATATCTTCAAAACATGGATAGGCTGTGAGAAAAGCATTCTGTTCTAATACATTGTGATATGCTTTTGTGCAACAATTTAAAAGAGACAGGGTACCCTTTCCATTATCCCCATGCAGGCCTGAGAGGTCCACAACTCTCATTTGAAAAGAGCAAAATAATGCCCCTTTCCAATGCTGGACTTTTTTTTTATTTGTCTGAGAGATGAGGGAGCAAAGTGTGGCAGCCATTGTTGCACAGCTATTCTGGGGCATGAGAACAGGGTTGGCTTGGGTTGCTGCAAGGGCAACAGTTTGCTTCCAAATGTTTGGTTTTACCTTGATGTGGCCTCTTGGAGACACACTTTCTTCCTCATGATCATTCCTGGGTCAATGCCACCATTGTCTTTTTACCAGGCCAGCAAGGAAAACCAGATTAAGACTTTCCAGAGAAGGAAACCAAAACATTTACGAACATCCTTTGCTGGGTGACTATAAAAACAACTGGATGAAAGGGAGATTAAATTTTAGGGAAATCAATTTTTCAGGGAAATCCTAAGTTTTCATCAGGAAAATTTAACTGATAGACTTGAGAGGACAAGATTAGCTATGCCTTGTGCTTCCAGATGAGAAAGTCATCTGTCTGCATCCATAGGGCCACCAGTGAGAAATGTGAAGGGGATCCACTTCAAGAAACATCTTCCTACAGTTTGTGTATTTTAAAAGTGATGCTGCAAGAATCATGGTCCGGTGCATGTTTGTGCAGTGCTGCTGGGCAGCTCTGTCAGAGATGTGATCTGTACTAGGAACCAGAGGCTCTTTTTTAGGGCTCTTCAGCTTGGCTCCTGTTCCACCCTCGCATGCTGTCCACATAGAGAAAGGCACGACCCTCCAAGGGTAGGTATGTGCCTTTCCAGCAGCAGAGAGAAGATCACAGAACTTCAGTCAGGCAAAATGGCAGCTTGAAAATATACCAACCCACAGGCTCAAACAAAACCAAACCTTGTTTACTGCATAACTACCTTTTGTTTTTCTGCTCCTGAGAACTGTCCTGTGCCTTATCAGCTCTAACAATTCCACACTAGCGATGCTCAGGCTTGTTTGAATAATGGCTTCTATTCTACTCGAATTCCCCATCCACAGATAAAGCTAAGAAACTCAGTTAGGCTATGCAGGAGGCAGGGAGAGAAGGGGAAATAATAAAGCAGCAGAACTCATCTAGCCTTAAAAAAATCTTTGCGATCTCACTTTTAGTGACTTGTAACTGAGAGAACCCTAAAGAGATTATTTTAAAAATTATATTTTCAAGGCCACTTTATTTTTCAGGGAGCCTAAGACCTGACATCTGAACAATAGCAACGAACCAGTGTCCCCAAGTACACACTGGTGTTTTAAATTGCGTCTGTGTGTCTGACTATTTACTTCAGATTTCTCAATCTGTTGTGGCAGGAAATGGGAATAGGTGTGGGGCATAGGTGTGTGGTGAAGGCCTCGATGAGAAATACAGATGGTGATAGGCAGAAAGCTTAAAGCACAGCAGAATACATTCTTTTCTGAAACCACCATGTAATTACTTATTTCTGCTGACACTGAGAATTTTCTGTAAGAGCAGTAAGGAAGATATCAAGTACATGAGGAAAAAATGGTCAGCTTTGAGTCTACAGTAAATGACTGATACCTTTTGCCAAGAGAAATAATTTTTCATTTTTTAACATGTAGCCTTTAGCATGTCTCTTGTTTTTCCTCCATTTCATTATAATGTATATGCTTACTCCTGCCATTGTCCAGTCAGTGCCTATGTAGTATCAGATCCTACCCCAAATATTGATGTTTCTGCCATCTCACATTTTTTATAAGATACCAAAATGATATTACTGTCAAGGAGAAATAGAGCTTAGCATCTGGCAAGTAGCTGCTGGAGGAACACACAATGTGTATACATGTATATATTCCCATTTACAGAGCTTCATCCACAACTGGCAAAGAGGGGAGGAAGAGGAGGGCATTGGTGTTGTCTGTGTTCCTGTGAGTGTTCGGTGTGTCTGCTTGTGTCAATGTGTGTGTTACACACCTGCAGGACAGTGCTTGTGCCTACAGGGTCAGTCATGCTACTAGTTGGACCTTGGGCATGGAGCTGCAGCAGCCTCACCTCTGCCAGGAGACTGCCAGATTCAGCCCTGCTTGCCTCAACAAACTCTTTTTATGCTTACAAATTGAAAATATTTGAATGAAAACTTTCACATATTACTGAATTAACTGAGTAACATTTTCAACAATATAAATATTTGTATAGAAAGGTCATCATGCTTGTGTATACTGAAGTACCATCAAAATCAATACTTTTCCACATTATTCAACAGTAGAAATTTTATCCAGTCACTTTGTATTTTTAAACATAATCATGAAGAGGATCACAAAGCAATGAACAAAAGTCAGTGAGCCAAATAGGTAAGAGGCATAATTTGAGCTTAAAAGAAGAATCAAGTGTGGCTAAACGTGTGGCTGGATATTTGAGAAAGCAAACAGACTCTGCACAGTGTTGTGGATTTATTTAATTAACATAAAAACTTTCTGACACCGTAAGGGTCATTGGCCAAGAATTAGTTCCTTACAACAAGTCAGCCGGAAAAAGAAGTATTGAATACTCTGCTATGGCTCATCAGAGTAAATATACAAAAATAATACCGTGGGTGCTCTAGAGCACTTTTTGTGGCATTACAATACCTGAAAATACTCCCTCTGTGGTATTCTGATACTTTATCTTTTGAGGAAAAAAAAGACATTTATAATTGCTCTCTATTTTTCCACATTATTACCATTAATTTGTTTCACTCCACTTTCTCCCAGTCCTCACCAGATGTCTGGGAAGTAATACAGGTCATATCCTCAGGTGTGGAAACAGATACCCTTCATTATTGTCTGTGATAACACCCCACAAGTATGACCGGGGTCTCTGTGCACTCTCAGCTCTACTTTGGACCCAGCTGAACTTGCTTCTTCCTAAAAGACTCCATACTTGCTGTGGTCCCCTGCTTTCCGGTCAGATGGTCTAGAGTAGAAGAGGGACTGACATAGTTTTAGCTTGATCCCATTACAAATTTTTCCATACTCTTTACTCACACACTTACAGTTCAAACACCCACTGATGGGTGACAGCTTCCCCTCTGTCACTTTTAGCTATACCCTTTCTACCTTCAAATGCCTCTGTTTTTTCTTAGTATGACTTTAACTGTATTCAGCAGCTGCTTGACTGATGCATTTTTGTCCAACTTAGTTGTTTGGACATAAACTGTGATTCTCTTCTTTTCAAGACAAACATCATGTGAGCTGCTTCTCTGGGGATGAAACCATCTAAGAGCTTTCATGCTCTCCTTCAACACCTACAGAGCACACACTGCTTGTGAGTGCCCACATGCCAAGCAATGCCCTCCATCTTCACTCACGGGTCTCTTCCTAAGTGCTTCCAGTGTCTTGACATGTACCACCTGCCTTGCGGCTTCCTGCAGGCTCCAGCACTGACTTTGTGTGCCTTCCTCTCCCAGGTCTCCCTCTGTGGTGTTCTCTATTCTCTCTCATACCTGCGGGGTTAGGACACTGCCTGCCTTTCTTCAGTGTCCATCTGGACAGAGGCATCCCTTTGCTCAGGAGAGGCTACTGGCTAAATTCTAAAGGACTTCAAGTGCTGTCCCCATGGGGTTTTGCCCCTCAGAACTAAGGAGCACTTTTATCTTTTTTTGGATACTTTGTTGCTGTTTCATAACAGCGAGATTGAATCTTCTTCTGACAGCAAAATTAACGGCTTCCTAGGATTTCATTTATTTCACACTTTGCCTAATATTGAATTGTAAGTACACAGTCCTCTGCAGACACTGCTGTGTTTCTCAGATTGTGTTGTTGCAGGTTCATAGTTTGCCTGCTCTTCCAGAGTTAATTGAAAGCTGCCATGTCCTTTAGTGCTAGACATTGCCAGGAATAAGGACACTGAATTTTTTCCACTCCATTGGCAGCCACAGCTCACAGGTACAGTATGAAGCTCTGATTAAACCACATTTCTGCAGTTTAAGCTCTGCTGATTGTTTTAGTTGTTCTATCTTTCTGCTCAAGCTATTTCCATAGTTTATGTTATGTCTAGTACCAGGTGTAATTCAGTAACCATTAGGAAAGGAGGGATGACAGCGTTCTGCCTCATTAGGTGCCTGGAGCAGCAGCAGTCCCTGGCAGGCCTGCCCATGCCAGCTGCAGAAGCCCAGGGAGCCCCACACTGCTGCTTCCACAGTGCCAGCCCAGCAGTTCATGCAGCCACCCAATTACCTAAATTGGGGAACAGACCTAGGTGAGAAGCAACCTTGCCAGGGAAAAATAGTTATTTTCCAGTTGAATTAGTACCCTGAACTTGGTTGGGGTCTTTGTTTATTTCCCCATACCCCTTCAACATCTGTGCTAGCAAAGTTGCAGTACAGCAAAGGGACAAGAAACCATGGGAGGGACCTGCTTGTAAAAGGGTTTCCTCCAAAGAAATCCTGGTAGGACTGCAGCCTGAGGGCTGGATTCTGCCCTGCCTGAACCACAATAAAGTGCTAGAGACAGCTGCCATTGTACTGCCTTCTGTAATGACCACAGGAAAGAGGGATTGGTGGGGTGCTCTAATGGAGCATGACTTAAATATTGCCTGCCTTGAATCTGAGGAGGGAGGCAGTGTAGGGGGTATCTGCTGGATCCACACCTGCCAAGATTTTTGTGGCTGCAGTTAAGCTTGCTAGAAGATCCTTAGGACCACACAATTTAAAGGTCTTATTTCCAGCATGTAACATATAGCTCTTACTTAGGATCTTGGTAACCTTATGGAAATTGTTTGGGTAAATTTGCCTGTTTCATGGGACTTCTATATGGAATAGCATGACCAGGGTTTGTATTCATTGTGAAAGGCCAGGTGCAGTATTTTACAAATAGGTACTCAAACACAAAGTTATTTCATGTTTTTATCTGTGACAATGGTGTATTTTAACTTTCAGAAACTTTAACTGAGAAAGGTACAGTTGCTGAAAAGGAAATTAATTACTCTGGCTGAACTTTAACACTCATTCAACATCTAATTAGTTGAATTAGAGCCACTTTGCAAGAGAGTCAATCAATTCTCTAGCTTTAGCTGCCCCAATGGTTCTGAAATTTGATGATGTTATCATTACTTCAGAGGAGACACTCAGTTAGCATTTTAATAAGTGCATTTTTTCCTGGCACTTTAGCTCCATACCAGGAACTATCATAAGTTAAAATATTATCTGCAAAATGCAAGCTCTCCTAGGCCAGAACTGTGTCCACATCTGAAAACTTTCCTGGTAGAAAATTCTTATTACTTTCACAAGGATCAAGAGAATTATCATCAACCAAGCATCATGATGTGGAAACTGAGAAGGTAATTAAGAGGACAGAATCTGAAATGCAGTAATACCTTTCCTGGAGAAGCTCAAAATGAATTATTAACATTCTCTATTCACATATGAATACATGGTGAGATGAAAGTGCCTCCAGAAGTTTTAAACTAGCCTTTAAATACAAACCAGATGAATACTATGCTGCCAGCCTCCTCCAAGTTAAGCAAATACATTTGATGTTTCACAGGAGCAGTGTCAAGTGAAAGCTGGAGATTTTGGTTGAAATTTAAAGCATACCAGATAAAAGGATATATGTACATACAGAAAGTCTAGATTGGCCCGAATTCTTGACTATTCACAGTATTCCTTTAGAAAGAGAAAAAGGGCCTCTTGTAGCTCTAAAATTGCTCGGTCTGACTTCTACTCTTTTTGTTTTGCTGAAAAAGTTAAGCAGGCTACTGGATCCCTCCTTCTGCTTTAGGACATTAAGAAATTGTTCAGGAGGTAACATACTTCAAGTATCTGTATGATTTTGTGTTTAGAGAATAGCTCACAATGCAGGCCAGTTCTAGTAGGAATCCAGCAAAGGGTAATATCTCTATCACCTCTGAGGCTCTGGATTAGCAGTTTGGCTTTACAAGGAGGGAAAGATGTGAGTGTCCTAAGGCATCTTGTGGAAAAGCAATAGGGTGGGTGGAGGGAAAGGTAACTCAGCTTCCCAGAAACTGTCTGTCCAGTCTCTCTCAGGTACATCGCTGGCCTTCCACCCTGAGTTCACTCTGTATTAATCTCTTTTACAATATTACCCTACTTTTTTGTGGTTTTTTGAATGAATATTCCTGCATAGATGGCATAGATTAAAAGCTGTTGAAAGCTTCTCCACAATATTTTCAAACCCTTCTAGCACACAGCCACCATGGGCAAATCCACTTTTAATACTGAAAGTTTCAGAAGAACAGAATGAATGAAAACAAAGATTCAGAATAAAATTTTTACATGTGCCATGAGCCAGCCATGGTGTCAGCTTTCATTCCTGTTGTAGAAACACTAGCTGCTGTGCCAGATCAACTTCATTTGTTGGAGTGCTACAATGCTCCACCTTCTTTTTTGCACTTAGTTTCGATTTTTTCCTTATGTGATAGCTTTGCATATATGTTCCCACCACATTTGTTTTGAACGTATCCTCTCTCTGAAACTTCATTTTCCAGATGGATCTCACTAAAATACCTATCTCTTGGAAAACAAAACAAGCCAGCATGTCTGAAAGATGGTAAATTATCAGAGATCACCATCTCTTTCACTTCTACACCATCCCTATAAGCTTGAACAGTTGTTGAATTAAATTTTTAGGTAGATGTTACAAGAGAAGGGTGAGGATAAATGAAGGAAATGGAAACATGCTGAGCCATCTCTGAAACCTCACAGTGGCACAAACAAAGTGTTTTGCTCGCAGCCATTGCCTGCAAAGGGACAAATCAGGGCTCCTGTTGATGCACAGGCATCCACAGTTGCTGTCAGCAGAATTACTGCAGAATTCCTTCTCTGAGTTACAAACTCAGGAACCTCAAGAGAAAGAAATATAGTGGAAAATGAGCTAGAAGATTTGCATGGAAATTTACTACAAGATTTGAGTGGGAAGAAACAAAAAAATTAGGTCATGCAGCCAGCAGGGAAATTATGTTGAGAAAAGAGGGGCCAAAGTAGGACAGAAGTTGTAGCTTTTATCACTCTTTAGAAAGTAATGGTATTCTGGTATTCTCAGAATTACCACATCATTAGCATTTGCCTGCTTAATTAAGGTATTAACTGATTGATATCTTTGTTTATGGATCTTGGAAGTGCTACTATTTCCTCAGATATAAGGACCAAATCTCACGACCAAGTCTTATACAGATCCCATTGTCACTTCCATTCATGGAAATTATGGACCACGCTTTTGATATAATTAGCCTTACAATATCTCTATGCAGGAGACATGAAACTACTATTTCTGTTTTCATTTTTGAAATGCAATCTAGCAAATTTTCCTGTTGAGTTTTCAGAAGTTTTAGGTGTACAACTAGTAATTTAGGCCTACAATGATGCCAGCAACCTCTTGCAGAACAGACGTTTGAATCCGGGACCCTGAATTTCTAAGTAACTCCTCTAACTCCTGGGCCATGATGGTTTTTTATAGTCCTTATGCAAAAGATCACAAATCCCAGTAAGGTATGACAAGGTTGGTTTTCAACTTTCCTTATGCTGATCAGCTCTGCCCACTTCTTTCTGCTTGTCCTCTCAGTATCACAGTCTACCAGGTATTTCTTATCAAATAAGCCAGCCTTCTGAGAATCCTAAGAGACAAACATTAAGAAAAGGAGACAAGGCCATGAAAAGGAGAGACATCTCTTACTACAAAATCAGCTCTGTGCAAAATTGTGCATTTAGATCTAATCCTTTACACAGAGCTTTTGTTTCCTCTCCTAGAAAATGCTCTGGTATCAGCACAGTGACCCTGCACATGCTAAAGCAAAATCCCAGTTTATACAGATTGAGACCTCATGGTAAAAATATGCTGATCTCTGGAGAGGAATGAGGACAACAAGTCATGGATATAGTTCAGCAGAAAATCTAATTCTCCATGTTAAGTATCTTTAGGAATTGTGCCTCACTTAGCCTAATGCATTTGTCCTTCACATTCATGGACAAAAATTTTTAAAAGAAGAAAAATGAAAGATAATGAATGAAAAATATATGCAGGGTACTGGAACAGCTAATCTGTTTTCTCTCTCAGTGTATGTATGAGACTCAGAAGAAAACAACATGACAACATGAGTTAATTTTCTTTCCATTCTTTTCCTGTTAAAGATTGCAAAATAGTGAATTATACAGCAGCATATTCATAGTAGACTAAAATAATTTTTCATGCGGAGAATAATAAGCGTGTTGAATAGTTCACTATTTTAAAAGATTTAGATATAACCCTGGGGGAAATATTTGTACTTGAAGGTATGAGCAAAAGCAATTAAGGTAACTCCTTTTTTTTACATTCCAGCCCTTTAGGATATTTACATGCCATGGAAACCAGGCAGAAGTCAATGGACCAGATATAAAGTTTATAAAAATCAATGGAGAAGTTAACAGGACCAACTCACTTAAAATTTGCTGGCCACCTGACCCAGGATCTCCAATGAAAGTACTATATTTTCTTTTCTTTGTTTATTTACAAGCACTTTAGCTTTGCTTTCTGCAGTTTTCCTGGTGTGCCTCAGCTAGTCCAGGTCTGTCTCCTTCTGGGAGGAGATGATGGTGAGTGTGGCCCAGAAGATTGTTGAATGCAGCCCACTCCAAAGCTGAGACTGGCAGCTGCGGCAGTAGTACCCTAGGGAGGAGCATACACCCCCCAGGAAAAGTTATATTATTTGCAGGATGTTTAAATGCAGTTTTTCCAAGGCAGGGAAGTGTGGCCCGAGCCTCCCTAAAAGAGGATGGAGTACCCAGTTCCTCAGCCAGGCTGCGGAGCAGGGACTTGTTCAGTTTGTGTTGTTTTGGGTTTTTTTGTTTTTTTTTAATATGACATTTTAAGCCACCTGGATAGCCTGAAAAGCCTCTCAGGTAGGTATTCCCTAGATCAGGCCCTCTCCATACCCCAAATCCCAGATAACTACACTTCACTCTTGTTTAAACTGTTTTGGATCCTGCCACAAAGCACTTGACTCCCTCCCTGATATCTTAAGGAGTTTGTAGCTCCTTCCCAAGCTTTACAACTGATTGCCTATACAAGCACAGGTCTGAATGGGCTTCATTCTGTAATGTGTAAGCCTATACACACCTAGTGCAAAACATTGTAACAGAGCCAGCAGAGAAAGAGGAAGCTTTATTTCATCAGTGTGACTTTTGGAGACTCACAGACACCAGAAATTAGTGTTATAAACTTGTCAGCAGGTGATGTGTGGCTGCAGAATTATCCCAGCACTACCCGTTGTGTCCTTTGGAGGAAACATTAAAGAAGAATGGAAGTTAACTATGCATGAGATGCATTAAAACTATATGCTTAAATGACACCCGTCCATTCATTTTTCCTATTTCATTTCGGGTCACTATTTTCTTCCTTAGTATTTTATTTAAATGCTTGCACTGTGTGTCTTCTGAGCCTTAGAGGAGAGCAGCTTTTTAGATCTTTGCAGCTGGACCAAAACATGGAAAGGGCAACTATTTCAAGCTTACAATGAACAAGATCATCAGTTGCAAAATATGCCAAATAATGGAGAGCTTTTCCCTTCTTGGCTTTGTCCAAATCTCCTAGCAGGGTGATTTCATCATGGTCTCCCTTCTCCTGTTCCCCACAATAGCTTCATGACATTACACTAGTAAAACCCAGGAGTGTCTGAGACACAAGCACAACCCACTGAAACAAATGGAAAGCTGCCCTTTTCTTAAAGCACACAGGAAGAAATTTATGTGAACACATAACAAGGGCAATATGAAATATTTCTGCCCAATTCTTATTGTTTATCACATTTCCACATAAAAGAAACATATAGTGTGGTCCACTGGAAAAAACCTACATAATTAGTTGAGTAAAGATGAATAATTCTATTGATTTAGCTGGAATATGCAACAAAATGCAAACCAATGCAGGTTTCTGGGTTTGGGATATTCTCCCATCAGAAATATTATATACAGTTTATATATTTTCATATTTTCAATTTTCATTAAAATTATTGGCAAGAAGACATCATTATAAAAAATTAGAAAAAAATCAGATCAAACCAGATAGGATACCTTTTCAATTTGAGGAAATATTTCTTATGAGACATTTGAAAATGTATAGATCTTCAGTGATGAAATAACCCTTAGTAATAAAAAATAAAATCAGTGAATGTATTTGTCTTAATTATCTTTATAATTTGCATAGTTGTGTTCTCAGTATCAGGTATGAGATTGTCTGATATCAGGAACTTCTCTGAAGCTCCTCTGAAAATCCGTAGTTTCCAGGTGGGAGGGAAAATCATGTTCAAATTAATATGTTTGGTCTCTGCAGCTTATAAGGGATGAATCCAATGTTTTGTGGTGCAAATATCTTCAGCGTTTTCTGTTACATTCCATTTCCTTTTCAATAACAGTGCAAAAATGTACCTGCACTACATATAACTTAGTATGATTTCATGTAAGTATCAGAATTAAGCAAAGCTGTAAAGGTCAATTCAAGCTGATGACTCTCTCATATTTCTTCCTAGAGAAAATATAAACACATATATGAAATTTAGAGTGTTGCTGAACACCCTGGTGCTGTAGGGTGAGTGTGAAAGGCAAATTTTCCTTGCCAGGGTAGGATCAAGAGATTTTCTGTGTAAATGAGTATCCATTTTAAAACCTTTCTCAGCTGGACAACTGCACATCTGATTGTCAGTCAACAGAATCTGTCAAGAACCTTTACATAAGGACTGATAGCCATGCACCAAAGGTACTTTACAAAGCTGATAACAATGGGTAGATCAGTCCTGGACCACTTGTCTGGTGGGTCTAGTGTTATTCTGAAAAGGATAAAACATGGTGTGGAAAGAGAGGAATCATAGCAGTAGCTTGGTTTTTAGCAGAAGAAGTACCAATCTGGTCTAATCTGAAATTAGTACATAAAGAGCATTTTTGGGTTTTCTCCTTTATTGAGTCTTTCAAAAAACAATGTCTTCCAGCAGGAGGTAAGGGGGAAATTGCTTCTACAGTTATGCTGCCTTTTGTGCCCAGGGGCAGCATTTTCATATCTCTGTAACACCCATACATCATAGAAGAGATTCTTACCTGGTATAACTGACATAAAACTGTAAAATTCCCCTGAGGATGAGCACAGCTGCTCTTTCTCTGCACATTACTGCTTCCTGTGCTATCACAGATCACTGTACCTAATGCTATTTGACTCACTTTGATTCAATCTGCACAGTACCAATATTAATGACAATACATATCGAAATATCCTTGTAAACGTTTTCCTATGTTTATTTATC
This sequence comes from Pomatostomus ruficeps, assembly GCA_013400735.1. Taxonomy (NCBI): domain Eukaryota; kingdom Metazoa; phylum Chordata; class Aves; order Passeriformes; family Timaliidae; genus Pomatostomus; species Pomatostomus ruficeps. The sequence continues at coordinate 11,151 of VYZT01057043.1, read as the reverse complement.
TCCAGAAACAATTATTAATTGGACATTATCTCCAAGAATGTTATACGGATTAAAGCAAATTTTATTCTTCACAATGCAGCCTATCAAATGCAAACACAAGTTTGCTTTTCTATAAACAAACTGCCATCCTGTTTTATGTTGATACCTACATGTACTGCTGGAACTAATGACAGCAACGTAAGTTCTGTTGCTATCTCCTCACAGCTGTCAGGAGCACATTTCTGAAGGGATCCAAATATCAACTGTGCAGATTTGCTGGAAATAGTGGAAAAGCACAACAAAGAAAAAAAGGAATTAATTCAGAGTTTGGCTACTGGGAAGAAAACCCTACTTATCCTTAGTACTACTTTTCTCTCAATTTTTCTTCTATCCAAGAAAGTGTCAAATTTTCCCATAGGAAATTTGACTCCATTTTCCTTAAACAGGGCCTATTGTCATTTACAAATTAATATAAACTACTGTCAGCAGAATCTACCTTTAGTAATATAGATTATTAATTTTATAGAAGAAGCATTCCAGTATACAAAGAGAATGATGATTTATGGGAGATGTCAAAAGGCTTTTGCTATATTCACAGATATCAAAGTCAACAGTTTTTCTTAGCCTTTGATTCTCTCAGCATTTAATGGTGGAAAATGTTTCCAAAAAGACTTGGAGGGATGTGTTTTGTGTGTGTGTCTGTGGACATTTTATGTATCCATGGGTGTTAGGAGAGGTTTATTTGGGAAGGACTCTAGATTGGGGTATTTGAATAGAAGTTAAGCTATCTGAAGCAAATCATGGCTTTGTAGTTTGGAAGCAGCAGCTCAAGAAGTTGCAATAACTACCCTCAGAAATGAAAATAGGACTGAAAGGAGAAATAGATGTATAAAAAAATTAATTCTATTTTTATCTTTCAAATTTCTGGGGCATATGTAAATCACCTTCATTCTGCTATGACTTTGATATCACAAAAATTCTGTTCTAAGCTGTAGCCCTGTAAGTCATAAGGCAAGCTGCCATTTCATGATATAATACTGAATAGTTCTGTGTTGTTCTACCAGAAACTGACAAGCAGATTTTTAAGCATGAGTTCTGAAAATAAAGCCAAATGCCTTTGATGATCCTCTAAATACCATTGCATTTTGTCAAAGTCATCAGCCTAAATTCACCCTCAGAATACGTCAGCTGAACTCAGCAGCATTTTAAGGGAAAGAGTTTGGCTTAACGGAATTGAGGGCAGGATAATATTTAGTTCTTGTTGTATGTGGGTGCAGCATAAAACTGCAGTTTTTCAAATGTGTTTCCTTCCTACTTGGCAAACACCTTTGCTATTTCAGAAGTGGGTCCTTATATGTCAGAAACTTATACCTTTTTTGGACCAATTAAATGAAATTCTGCTTATTTGCTTAAGTTACATGCCTGTAACTCAACTGATTAGAAAGAGTTACATCCCAAGATGATTTTTACTTAGAAGTTTCTATGTAGAAGAAATAGTCCAAGAGAATAGTGATACAAAATAGGTCATGATGATTTCTTCTAATTTAGTTGGTTGCAAAATAAGCCCAGGATTCCCAATGAACAGCAGATCTGTAGGTTTCTTATTGGTGTATCTCCATTGGTGCTTTATTTCAGAAAAGGTGCACATCTCCCAGAATTCTCCCAGTTAACACATTCATTTGAGTAATTTCAGAGGGCAGACCTGGATTCCATTTGGATGAGATAAGCCAGAAAAACTATTCTGTGAGAGCACCTCAGTAGCACCAGCCAGGAATGAGCTTCTGTCCAGGAGCTCAAACTATTGTTAATATAATGTGCAACTCCCCAAACCTTTATAGTGTGGATATCATGAGAACAGCTGCTGATCACATTAATAACATAATAAAGCTAACTACCTAGGCAAGGAAGTCACCATGCCAAATTTTTGATGATTTTTTTATGTATTTACATGCATAACAACACTTTGAAGAATAGTTTCCTGTGGTTCTTCATCCCTAGCAATATCAGTAGAGAAAGCATGAAGAATTTTTTTGATATATACTAACAGACTAATGAAAAACTTGTCATAGTGCAGTGCTGTTATGAGCTGTTGTCTGATTTCAGGGATAGAAATGTCCATCTTGAAAAGAAGAAATGCTATTTTTTGTGTTTGCCAGATGTCCCTAACACCCATGGGAAAGAACACACAGGTTCTGTCTGTCAAAGGAAGCATTCCAGTAACAGTACAACCTGCAATGAACTCAGCTGGCAGAAATTGTTCTTTTCAGTAGAGTTAGGCCTAAGCAACATGGAACTGTCCTTGACAACAACCTCGGCTCTTTCTTCGACTCCGGTGGGAGTGTGAAGTGTCTCCATGGAGTTTTGCATATGACCCCATGATCAATCTCATGTTCCCACTGGTGGACATTAAGTAGCATCCAGCCTTCCTACCCAGTCTTGGCAGCATCTCACCCAGCCTCGTTAGCACCCAGCTCTCACACAGCACATTCACAGGCTGGCCATTCTCCAGCGTGGGTGACGATGACAGAGGTCATATACAGCCCTAAACCACAGCAACCTGTTGTGCCAGGTGTATGACAACAGGTGTGTTTTTCTGAAGTGTCTTTGTGACTAAAATGCCTCTGCTGATGAAAAATTGCTAGAGCTTAGGTATCTAAGAAACAGCATTTTTGAAAGAGATCATTGTGCTTGGCCAGTGCCTTGACATGCTTATTGCAGGAATTGGATGGACCCTTGCACTCAGGAGTATTTATACCTGGGACCTTGATTTAACCTAGAAAGCAACCCTGCTACTAAAATTGTAATTCTGGTTGAATTTGCCCCTATCTCTCACTAAGGCTCAGCTAACAAATGAAGTTAACGAAGCAGTTGCAGTATTTTGAATAAGCAATTCAACGAGAGTAAGAAATTATTGCAAAACACAGCTGCTGCCTTTGCTTTCCAGAGATAGAGTATGCTAATGTGTTTAATCTCAAAGTCTGACAAGGAAATGGGGAAGGAAGAGGATGTAGTATCCTGTTGAAATGTAAATGTTAATAATGCTCTTTCAGTGAAGTGAACCCAATAGAAATTTTCATTCATTTTTTCAGTTAATTAAAAATATTGCATTTCTACAACCTGATTGCTAACTTTTCTTAAATGGTTCTTTAACACTTCATTAATAATATTCTATTGCTTAACACTTCATTGTATATAATGGGCTCCAGCCACCACTCTGTATTTCTTTCCACAACCCAACTTAAATTTTGAGCCAAAGCACAGGTTTTGGGGACTGTTAAGAAGATATTATCTGATCCTAACCTGTTTTTTAAATGAGAACAAATAGGTTTTAAAAGTTCCATATCAGCTCTAAAAATAAAACACCTACCACATTCACAGAAAACAGCTGACACAAGGACAGAGTAGTAGATTCGACGTCTGCAATAATATAAATTAATTTTAAGCAAAACCATTTAGTAAATCATATTCCTTATGAAAGCCTCTGTGGTATTCTTTTCTTAAAGATGTTTCTCACTTTAGTAATCATATGGAAAACTATTCCCTGAATCTTTTCCAACAAACTGTTTATTAAATTTAATTTTGTGAATTGTGTAGTGCATTTCACCGGTTATTTGGGGAATTCCAGAGGAATGGCAAGGAATGGAATGAACTAGTAGTAGTTCATTATGGGATTCATGTAACTTAACTTGAGTTATTTAAAGTCTAGAGTTCTAGCCTAAGTCAGTTGACTGTATGCTCTCTGCTTTCATACCAGTGGAAGAAACTGAGTAAGATCCTGGAGGAATGAGAAGTCACTTGTCATTCAGAAATGTCTTTCCCCTCTCCACTGGCTATCAAGTGAGCCCAGAACACATTAGAAGCTTGGAGATTTTAAGTGGTGAGACTGCACAAGATGTATCCTACATAAAGGAAGAAAGCAAAAAAGTGAGATTCAGAGTTTCACTGAACCTGTGCTGTAGTTATTCCAACCCTTCTCCTCTGGTATTCAGGCTCAAAACTGTTCTTTACTTCATTTTATTCCAAAATTATGATTATGTAATAAAATCCAGCATTCTGTGACCAGAATTAAAAGTGAGATAAGTATGATTTTTAAAAAAGCCATTTAAGGATAAAATGATCAAGAAATCCAGGCCAAGTTATTTTATTTATTCTATCTTGAATAGTCTTTCATCATGTGAACAAATTCACTGACTCCATAATTTACAGCAATATATCCAATCTCTTCATGCACACACTGTGGACTCTTCTACAACCTCACAAAATAATGCATTTAGTAAACGAAAGGATGTCTGATTGTGACTTTGACAGTTTGATAAGTGAATATTCCTTCTAGTCCTCTAGGTGAGTTGATATTTTCATCTGCCCTCAAACTGCAAGTAAAACATTCTTTAAGTCATGCACCTGGGCAAACATTGTCATTTACTTGATAAGACAACAGTTCAACATACTTTTGTAGAGTTCTAACCCCAGAAGTTGATCAAGTTTTAGCTTCACGTGGGGTTGTAAACCTATCACCTGCTGTACTGTCACCTACCATCAATAAAAGTTCCTAGTTTTTGGACCAAGGCATATTAGCATTGGGTTTGTGTTAGCTGAGGAACAATAGAACTCCACATGAAACTGTTATTTTCTGATTTCAGCACATAGGTTTTTCTACTGATAATGTCTCAATTGTCATTACACTGCCAGAAGGCGATGCAAACACAAAATTTTGAGGTTGGAAATTTTAGTAGTGAAGTTTAGAAGTAAAAGTGTCACTATTTCAGGAGCTTTTAAAATTGTTTAGCTGATGTAAAATATTGACCTTATTTTTGCAGTTCCTTGTCATATTCAGGGATATATTGGCTTAATATAGCTTTGTCAAATCCATTCTGTCTCTAGTAGGATGTAGCAAAGTATTTTTATTTAATTTGGATAGATGTTGAACGGTAATATCAAGTAATAATGCTGGTTACATTTATTTGCTACATTATCCAAAATGTTTTGCTCAAGACTTTCTTGGCACAGTAACCTCAAGGAAGTAAAATGTCCATGGCAGAAAGTGCCAATTTTTTAGGTTCACCATGAATTGATTACCAGAGAATTAGAACGATGTGCAAAAGTTAAAACCATAAACCAGTTAAAAGCAGGCCTTAAAACCTTACTTTGGTGATCTTTAACGTAAACAAAAAAGCCATAATGTTTGTAATACAAGTTAATGATATTTACCTATCTGGAAATGTTATTTCAGCAGTATTTCTGAAACAGCTTTAATACACCAAGAGAAATAGAAATAAGAAACTTCTGAGTGTACTTATAAATCCCTTTCTTTAGTTTTTCAGCCCTTTACACCTGTCTATCTGTTCCTCAGGGAATTCCTTTGTGGGAATTTCACAGAGAATCAAATGTCTCTTCTCAGACACTTGGAAGAAGTCTCATGTAGTTGTTTTGGGAAACAATACAGAAAAAAATCACAAAATAAAACCAGAGCCTTTCTGAATATAAGTAATCACTAGTAACAAAATGAGGCCTCTACACCCATATTTTTTCTCTCTCCACCTGATTTCTACTGAAAGTAAATTTCAGATGATTTGTCCCTGGTACAATGATACCACAAGACAGCAACCACTACCAAAGGAACTCAGCATAGGGGCCATTAATATTTAAAAACAATACATGAGACATCATGTCAGGAAGACAAAGAGTTCAGATGGGCCTGGTTTGTGGATGGGTGGGCCAAAGGAAAAAGCAGGAGCTGCTGAAGGGTCTGAGAGGGGTGGAGGATGCCAGCTGTTGTACAGCATACAAAACTTCGGGGGGCCTAAGTGAAAAATGGACATAGTCTTCTTTAATTCTACCATGATCCAATGAGCGGAGGATGCTTTAATAAACATCAGTGGTTGTTACAGGACAGCTTCTTCAGCTGAAGTGACAACTGTTTTTGTTTTGGCCAAGAGAGATATTGCGTCTCCAGTTCTCTGAGAATGATTGTCACTGTTTATGATATGAACTTCTGACACCCACAGGAAATCTCATAACTCAATTTCCTGACAAAATGACCTTATGCTTGCAGGTGAGCCAAAAGAAGTAAACAAACATGACAACTGTTTTTACTTGAGCCATCTCATCCCTTATGTTATCTGAAATAGTAAAAATTAGGAAGTACCCAGCATGTAATAATGAAGATTGGCTTAGAAAAATAAAAGGGTACTGAAATGAGGAGAATTAAGATGCATTTCCTTGGTTCTCTCTGAGCAGCTGTGCTCTGAGATTCTGCTGATTTTTTGCCCTGACTGAACTTTAAGTACTGCCTTTGTGGGCAAGCATGTACTGTGCCTTATTTCTGGCCAGGAGCACAAAATACATTCAAAGGTTTTATCCCTGAGATGTTCCCTTACTGTATCAAAATGACACTATGTTTTCAATGAACCCCATTTTTACAAAGGTGAAACAGCCTTTGATTTCTCACATTTGTCTTCATATTGGCTGCTTTTATAAGTATTGGGATTTTGCCTCGGAATCAAGAAAAATAAAACAGCAATTGACATTGGAGAGTGACCTTTAAGATAGCTACATCCTACAGCAGCAAAAGAATGTAACTGTGTGTCTCTTTAAAACTTTCTGAGAATCCCTTATTTCCATTATTTTCTGGTGCACTTTCCATGTCATTCACTATTCGATTTTTTATATACATAAGATTAATTTGTTTGAGTTTGTTATTCCAGAAACCCCAGATTTTCAGCTCAATGTTTTCCAGATCACCTGCTTGGTGACCGTTTATGCGTATTCTATATGCAGACTTTGAAATTATTTCTGTTTCCATTAAGTTCATCTCACATCCTTCTGCTACAATTCTGTTTCTACTAAACAATGTATTTCTAACATATTCCCCTTTAGCACTGCTGTAAGAGATGTCAGGAAAGTTCTTTGTTACATTTGTCTCCTTGGTTCCTATTCCATTTTGCCTTTCAACAGTGCTTGTACCCTGAAAATAAAAGAAAGTCTTTTCCATTAGTAGCATATAAACCTTTTTGTTGCCTCCAAGGCATGAAGCATGCCCTCTCATTCAATTTTCTCTTCTTTTGGCCTCTGCACATTCATAGTCTTGCTCTCCCCATCACGATATCTGCATTTCACAAGTTCTCGGGAAAAAAAAGCTTTAAAGCATATCCTTACCAAAATACATATGTATAAACATTTGTATATGTCTTAAATAAAAAGGAGACTGTTTTACAATGGAATAAGTTTCAGAAAACACGTCAAAGGCTTTGTCCCATTTTTTTTAGCATGTTCGAGTTTTGTAAGGGACTAGTAGGACCTTCAAAACAGAGGAGGTTTCCTGGTGTAAGAAAACCCCCAAAGCTACCAGTATCTAAGAAAATCCGTACACTGTCCACAGGCTGTCTGGAAACACCAATACACAATGAAGCAGACAACGGGAGAGATCCTCTGAGGGTCAGAGGGAACATCTCATTAACCACACTCCACCATCCTGCTATCTGAATTACCCTAGGCTGCCCATTTAAGTAAATGTCCTAGTTTCCCAATTCATTTTCTTGATCTTTTCTCAAAACAATTAGAGTTCAGGATTCATGGAAGACAGTTTAATGGTGATTATCTCACAATTTAATCCACAATTTCACATGCAGTGACAGCCAGGGTAAGATCTCCAGCATTTTCCCCTGTCTCTCACATGGGCCTTACTCTGCCAACCTGCTGGCACAGCAGATGCCACTGCTGCCAAGTGCTGCCCCTGCCAGAGAATGGCCAAATGTAAGAAAAGCACACACCAGGACAGGCCTGCACGGTGTGCCCCAATCCCATTAGGATGTATGGCTTCTGCTGTATTACTAAAAACTGATTTATACAATTGCAGATGGTTCTGCTCAGTAATGATCCCATCAGCCCCAGAAGGAATGGGAGGAACTCCTTAAAAGTAATTGAGTTGTTGCTCTTAAGCCTCTCACATCCATCTTCAAATCCTGCCCCATATCTTTCCAAAGAAACTGCTGAACAAAAAGCCTGCTAATGCTATGTTAATATGGGCATATAACTGGAGTCCTTCTGATAAGCCTAGTAATGATCAGGCTATCTGAGATGTACCAGCTCTCTACTACTTAAATGCTGAATGTATTCTAAGAAACCAGGGAGGCAATTTAGCCTCTCATTATAGATGTCTAACTCATTTTAGCACTAACATCTGCTTTAGTTTTTAAATGAAATTGTTAACTTCTAAATTCCTTTGCAAATCTGTGAGTTTATCAGGAGAATAACAGGTTTTAAACTATCTTCTGCTTCCTTACACAATAAAGTGTTAGCTGCATGCTAAGATTTTGTGTGATCTGAAAAAGAAAATAAACTGAGTGAACATTTCTTGCTGGCTCTATCCCAGTATTGCTCTTTTGGCTGGTTTTAACAGGCTAGAGACTTGTCACAAGTGTAGTCTCTTTCCCACAAGAACACTGGAAAACAGGTCTCTTCCTGTGCTGTTATGGTAAACTGTCACAAAACTCACATTCAACCTGAAGATACTCAAGAATGTGGAATTAAAATACTTGTCATGGTCCTTTTAACATGCAGTTATCACTAAGGCTCCAACTGAAGAATGTCACCTCTTGAATCATGGATGGACATGTTAGATACAGGAGGCATCTCACAGCCACAATGCTGCAGCATCTTCTCGCTCTTTCAGACCTGGATTTAACAAGACAATAAGATGACTTTAACTCACCACAAAGATGGTGTGTGCACTCACAGTTGTTTGCGTCATGCCCATCTGTATCTACTCATTTCCATCCTGCTATCTTTGAAGTCTTTTCTAGCTCCTCTCACTCTATGGATGTGACTTACCCAGCCCAAGTTACACCATCTGCCTCCTCACCTTATAACTCTGAATAACTTTCACATTTTTGGGTCTCTTTTTGCTTTATCTCTAGTCCTGCTGATTGTTCTTCTCTGAGTATCATTACACTTTTCCCCAGTACTGTGTACTTTCTGTACACAGCACTCCCTATTGGTGCTCCTGTTTGTCATGCTATTAGCATTGGCTGAAGAACACTACCAAGGCATCAGAACTACCTACAGATCAGCTTTTAAATTCCATGCACTCATTTCAGTGTAGTGTTTATCAAGTATTTAATTGATTGTAACCTGATTTGTTATGCATTTCATTTGGTTTTCCCCAGAATAAACTAAACCCAGCAAAACAAGAGTGAAGTGGGCTGAGCAGGGATGTTTCTCATGCCAGTGGCTTTTGCTTCCCATGAGAACCCACATAACAACATCATTGGAGCCTGCAGGTGTGGGGGCATGAGACTAGTGGTACCAGTGTAAAAGCAAGGGAATGCAAGGGAAAGCTGCCTGTGTGCCTCCAGGCAACTCGAGTGAAAGGTTGTAGAGCTGCAAATACTGACCTGTAATATTACACATCCTGAAGCACTAAGGCACCTCAAGAACCATACAACTTCTTTTTCTGTGTACTTTCTTCACCCCACATGTGATTCACAGTCATCTGCCATACCATCCTTTTACCTCTTTCCAGAGAAGTCTCATTAGCCCCTCTGCATGCAAAGTGTGTCTGGTGTCTGTGACCATCCTCATTGCCCTTCTTAACACTATTTTCAATTCTACTACAAACTTCCAAGAGCCTTGCATTAGAATTATAGTCAATTTTCAAGACTTGGTGTGCAAAAGTGTCGTAGACTGGTCTGGTGATGTTTTCTGTTTCATTTTTCCTCAGCTAAATAATTCCTACCATTGCATTTGTTTTTTCACTGAAACAGACTAATGCAAAAAACTTCTTGTTTTAATAACCCCTGAAACTTGTTCACGGTGAGCAGAATCAGCCAAATAGTTGTAATGTACTTTTAAACTTTATGTTTTTAAGCTTTTCTGCATAAATTATGCAGGCTGAAGCTGAATCACCATATGAGCCGTGGGCACTCTGAGGGTCAAAAATATATATGTATGCAGACATGCAAAAAGTCAAAGAATATTTATTCAAATTATTAGGCAAAGGATATTTTACATGGGTTGAGAGATATAACCACAATTCTGCAGTCATTTGATCTGTTAGGGGAGAGGACTTGCCAGGTTTTCGAATTCCTAACACCCATTTTCTTTTAATAAAGCTCCTAAAACATAGGCTTCTCTTCCAAAATACCTAGAAGTGTTGTTGTCACATTTCATGCAACCAATCTTATGTGAAATTCACTTAGAGTCAATCACGAAAAACATTTTCAAGTGACTATTCACTTCAATGGAACTTTTTTCCTGGATCACTGAAGAACTAAATAGAGGAAGTGGAGCAATGCTGCTGTTTGTACGTAAAGTGAATAAACACAGTCCGTTCATGACATGTGAGTGCCGTTGATGCTCTTGGGCTACCATTTCTGATGTGGAAGTTAGAGAACTATGGAAAAAATTAATCCATTCCTGCTTGGGTGTGGAGAATCACAGCGTTAGCAACATCAGCCCAGTACTAAGGAATTTCACTTACCAAAAGCCATTGGGGACCTGATATGAAGGTCTGGCTCCCAGGCACTTCAGGGATTTGAATCTGCTTCTCAATGCAAAGTGAAGCTCATTTACATATAAATTCCTATTGTAGAAAAGTGTTTTATGCTTCCCGTGCAGCTGAGATGGAGTAGAATGGGTCACTGAGAAGAAAGAAAAATATTTCAATCTTTTGGAGACTTTGGGGTGGCCCCCATCACCTCCTCCCCTGTCTCACTCACACCAGTGTCTTAGGGGCCAAAGTGGTCCTTTGCCTCAGGGTTGGTTTCTCAAGGCAAGCTACAGCACAGAGAGTGGGAACGGAGCACCCTCTGTTTAGCATGCCAGCTGTTTGCCTGCTTAAATATAATCTGCCTAAATAATAATCTGATTTTCTTAAATTTCAACTAAAATTTTTTCTAAATTTCTTCATAATGTAAAATCAAGACAGGAAATTTACTTCCACAGACTTGTAAAAAACTTGTCTCTAATTATATAAAATTAATGCAGGCAGGGCAGGAAAATTTAAACCTCTCATTTGTTGAAATACACAGTTTATTGAATATATGAGTTCAGGCAAATGGAATAAATGTTTTTTGTCTGTAGAAAAACAGTTGTTCCTCAAGTTGGAAAGCTTTGTTTTTACTTATTTTAATAACATATTTCATCTAATTTTTTTTGAGACAACTTTTTATTTCA
>VYZT01057032.1:0-27414 GCA_013400735.1 Pomatostomus ruficeps | reverse complement strand
TTTAAAAATCAAAACCAAAAGAAGTGCAACACCACATTTGCAGGATTATTAGTGTTTCGAACCAGATGCTCAATACGTATATTTATAATAAAGACTAGATACAACATCCAAGCAGTAGAAATCTCTGCTTACTTGGAAGGACAATTAAAAGAAAAAAAATCACAGAGAACTAAAAACCTATCTAACAGTAGTTTTTCTCATTGCTGCTTTGACTGAAGATAATAACATTCTGCATTCTCCATTAGTGGGAATGGAAGAATAAATTATCTGTATGTATCATTAGTCAAGTTAGCTAACAGCCCTAATCAAGCTGATTTTCCATCAATGGACAGGGGATTTTATTGAGTTATTTATGTATCTGTACATGAATAGACTATGCTAACAAAAAATTAGTATTTTATAGTCACTTTAAGTGACTAAGGGTAATGAGTGACAGAAAACTAAAAATTATGTAATTCTTTTTTTAATTAATATGTTTAATTTTTGCCTTTTTAAAAGCTGTATTTGTTAACATATTTTCATACATGTGCTGTATGCTTCTTCATTTCAAGTAACAATCCAGTTCTGTGGAACTTACTTCATATTTCAATTTCACTGCTGAGCCATGATTTTTTTTCTAATACACAATGTTTAACACCACACATTAAAGGAATGCTGAAAGAATTAACACAATCCCAGTGTCCTCCTTCAGTAAGCTCCTTTAAATGCCAAGAATTTCCACTTTTAGCAACAGTTGAAAAAACAAATAAGACACCTCCCTTTGTTTCTGTGCAATAAAATAATATAAAACAGAGTAAGATGAGTTGGTTAAAGCTGAGCCACAGAAAGAGCCCAAGTTGATCTTTACATTTGTGGTCTTATGGTTTGCTCAGTGTTTTCATTTGGCATCTGTAAAAAACATCAAATATGTAGTGCCTGAATCCAGAGGTTTGGGTATTTTGAGTACTGGAGATAAATCATAAACTAGACCAAAGTTCATCTTCTCTCCCTACCAAAAAAAGCCCAACTTCTCTCCCACCCAAAAGTCAACACGTGACTGAGACCAGGAGGAACCACACTCTCTGTGTCCCTCTCCATCATCCACACACCCTGCCCAGTCAGCAGGCTCCAGAAGCTCTCCCGCTTTCGTGAAAGAATGACCTGACCACACCGCCACAAGAACACACCATATTTCACTTTCTCTCACATTTCCTTCTTCCATCCATAGGGATTTGCCCATCTTATCCAATGGAGAAGCTACATTCTGTAAGAACTTTCAGTGTGCCCACAGAAGTCTATCACACATATATTGCCATGCTATTCCACAGGAGGTCAATTCTAACTGCATTCTTGTTGAGTCTCCCCAGCAACCTGGCATTCAACTGAGTATCACCAAGCCCCCTTTGCTGTAGCTTGACAGTGCAAAAGACCTTACAATAGTACTATTTGTTTCTACAATATTCGACAGACTATGTGGAATCATGTCACTTCTCCTGGGAGAAAAAGAAAACACGATCTGGAGAGACAGAGATCCTCCAAAACCTGGCAAAAATGTAAATCGTGTAGGTTATTACAAGAGAGTTTACTCAACAGGAGTAGAAATGTGGACTAGGTGATGCTAGCTGGTTTTTATGCAATTTCCTGATATAGTAGGCAAATATGTCATGTTCATAAACACATCACACTATAACTGCTGTGTGTCTCCCCTATCTCTCTATCAAGATACTGTCCCCTAGTTTCACTTACTTGATGGTTAAAATATTTATGGAATTCCAACACATATGTTGGAGTAGCTCATACAGACCATTCATAGCTCATCTGTAACCACTGCATCTTAATGCTCGAACTGTCCTTTAGCTTAAGGACAGCTTTTCCCTCACCTGTAATGACTGCACTGGTGCAAAGGAATCTTGGGCTGTGCAGCAGCTTTCACAGCTTTCCCCTACACATATTCAGGGAAATTGGGGGTGGGCAGACGGGTGTGTTTTTATCCAGGGACACCTTTCACTTAGTCAGGTTGCTCAGATCTTCATTCAACCTTGCCTGGAACATTTCCAGGATGGAGCATCCACAGCTTCTCTGGGCAATTTGTTCCAGGGCCTCACTACCCTCACAGTAAAGAATTTCTTCCTAATACCTAATCTAAATCTGCTTTCCTGCAGGTCACATCCCTTCCCCTTTCTCCTATCACTATATATGTTCTTGTATAAAGTCCCTCTCCAGCCTACTTGTAAGCCTCTTTTATGCACTGGAAGGCTGCTCTAAGATCTCCCTGGAGCCTTCTCTTCACCAGGCTGAAGAGACCCAACTCCCTCAGTCTGTAACTATCTTTAGTTACTAAATAAACAACCTATTATTCCAACTTCCATGAAAAGCCTTTAACGTTTTTCATGAAAATCCACAAATATGGGGTCTTTAGAACTCATCAGAGAAATCACGTTGGAGATTCTATTAGCACACATTGACTCTGGGTCTGCTCTCAATCTGCTTGTGCCTTTCTGATGATTATAGGGCAGCATGAGAGAGAGTAACTTAAATAACAAAACAGAGATAAATTGCCAGATTGCATCATATAATGAAAATACTATCTTCAGCTCTAGAAGAATGATTAAAAAATCCTTTCATTATCTGCTGAAATCTCAGCATTCATTTGTACAGTGGCTTATCAAGAAATAGCAAACTTCAAATATTGATAGCAAATAAAAATTACTGTACCAGAGCTAGCGCATAAAGCTGTCTTTATTGGTCACAATATACATAACTAATATGTATGCCACATGGCAAACATAGCAGACATTCAGGCAACACACACATTTTGGAATAGTCAGCTACAGTTTCTACTACTCTACTCAGTCTACTTCTACAGAGTTCAAATGTTGCTGTGTTTGGTCAGATGTTTCTACTACGTTAACACCACCAACAGCAGAAAAAATAGCTACATGTTTCATTTTAAAAGACAAAACATGATAAACTAGGACGTTTTTTAAACATTAAGTATCTATTTTTCTTCTAGCATTACTGTTAACTATGTCATCCTTGCTCTCTTGGGAAGTCATTACAGTTCTCCTCTAAAATAATAACAATAAAAAAAATCTAAACTGTTATAATCCCCATTTAGACCAGTTGTTATACATTACTGAAATTCCATGAGGAAGTGTAACTTTTACAAATATGGACAGCTTGTTTCATTTCCCTAAGGTTTTTCTTTATAATATCTTTGCATAAAGGGTGGGGGAAAAGGAAAGAGCAGAATCTAAAAAAAGGTGTTCACATGGAAAAAACAGAAATGGCATTTTTTAAAAACTGACCTATTATTACTAAACATTTTGGTCTATTCAATGGACTGAAAACACTCCTAATTAATTTTACAATGCCGGGCCTGCACATCACAATGTGTGTAGCACATGCCACATGAGTAGCCCTCAGCTACTCAGAGGACTTTGGTTTTCTGAAAGTTTTTTTTTTGAATAGCAAAACTCTTCCAGTCTTCCTGTGCCCAGAGTCCAGACAGTCCTTCCCGAAGCCAAGAGCTCCATCAGAGGAAAGCTTGAGAATTATACACACCATAGGAGAATCAATGCCAGCTTTCCTTTTTGGGAACACCTTGAGGCTTCTTCAACACAAAAAGACTGAGACTAAACAAGCACTAAATTAAACGAGAATGCTCTTTATCCTGTGTAAGGTTACACAAGGAGCAAATTTACTTCACAAAGATGGCTTATTTTCAGAGCCTGGGAGACAAATGTAACTTATGTCTGGATCACTGCTGGTACAGGCCGCTCAAGCTGTTCCTGGATGGAGCCACTCCAAGAAGGTTCAGCACTGCCTCCTCCATGAGTGATAGTCACAAAGCAGCAACTCTCTCTGTTCTTATGTTACTCATGTTCCATAGCCAGAATAGAAACTCATTTTGTACATATTTGTTCTTACCTCATGGATCCTTGCTATGTGAAAAGACTCTGGGCATGCTGGAACTTTCAAAGTTATTTTGCATCTTTCCTAGATAATGTTTTCTCCTATAATCCAAAATTCCATTACCTTGGATTATGTGATCTAGGCCATGGTCCACAGTTTGACTTAAAGGAAGAGATGACCAAAGCAAGATACATGAAGCTGTCACAAAGGATTGACATCTGAAGTAAAACTCTTCAGTGAAATTTACCACTCATTTATAAAACATTTTGGGGGAAATTTTCTCTCACACATTGGTCAAAACACACAGAGATCAGCACCTTATGCACATGAACAAACTATGATGTCATGTTCTACCTAACATGCTGTGGTATTTTGTTTGCAATGAAAATTACGAGTCTCATATTTGCCCACAGGCATTTTCATGTGACATTATACCCCCTTTTGTAACACTCCTTGTAACAGCTTTGGGTTCTCTATGCTTAAACACACACTGTACTTCACGATACAATCTAGACACTTCCTTTCATGTTAGTATGAAAGAAAACAAATCAAGCAATAAAGTCAATTTATGATTCCATTGCTAAAAATGACTGTCACAGGATGCTCAAAGTGAAAAAACTTTAAACAAAATTAGATCAGACAGGATGAGGACCTTTTCCCTCTTTCACATTTCAGAGTATGCAGCAGCTATGGAAACAAGCCAAGATATTAGCATGTAGAAGTCAAATTGGGTATTATTTCTCCTTGAAGACTACATTTTTCAAACAAGTTCAAAAGTACTAAAGTTGGCTCCCAAAATCTTCTTAAAATTTCCTTTATCTTCTAGACGACCCATTCAAAATATGAAAAATGGCATAAAATGTGTTACAGAACTGGGACTTGCAGCAGTACTTCAAAAAAATCATAATGATTTCTTGTATTCACTTTTAGTCACAATTAAGGCTTCAATTCTTAGTTTATGTACTCCAGATATACTAGGCCAGTGTTTTAAAGAACCTAAAAATAGATTCTCAAAACATGAGTTAGAAAAATTAAAAAATAAATATAAATTCCCTGGTCAATTTGAAAAGCATTGACCTGGTATAGCCAGACAGTTTACATCTGCAGGAGGAAAAAATGGTGCAGAAAATAACAGACTATAAGTCTGTTATTTCAGTCTGGATGCAGAGAAAGATAAAGGATAAGTGTCACTGCACTGATTCTACAACTACTCTTTATCATGTTTTTAACATATGGCATGGATGCAGAAAGCTCCAAACGAGGAGCATTTTGTGAGGAGCTTTTTTTAAAATCACAAGAATAAACAAGTAAAATAGAGTACTAGGAACATTTCTACAAGGGGAGCACCATATAAAACACTTTGTTCCCCTTCATCAAAGAAAATTATCTTCCAGTTTCTCTCCAAACTCAATATTCCAACTGTCAATTTTGGCCAGGCGGCCTCAACAGGACTATTCCCTAAATGCCCAGATTTCACAGTTATGGTGGCTGGTGATATTTTTGTATTCTCCTGCCTTCTTGTCTATAATTTACCTATCATTTAAGCTTCCAGGCTCCATCTGAAGTGAGTATTAGGATGAGATCTGGACATATATGAGCTAGGCATACTTAGTTACAGAGAAAATAAAGCTGGGTATGTAACTGAGGTAGAAACTGCAGCACATACCAGTAAGTACCCATGAAACAGATCCCAGACATACAGAAAGATCATGAAAATCACTAGGATATTTTTACTATATGTTTTATTTCTAGAAAACAAGTTCAAACACCAAATACAAATTTGGGCATTGAAGTTTTAACAGCAGAAGTACTATCTTACCTTCTATACTTCCATTTTTTTGGCACTATTTTAGATGCAGCGATGCCTGCTGGCTCAGAGGAAAGTGATCTCTCTTTTTCAGAGAATTGTAAATGCAAGAGCTAAAGCTACTATATTTACTTTGTCTCAATACTTTCAGCATTACAGAGAAAATATATGGAAAAATAATCCAGAGGAGAAAAACCTCATAAGTATTCTTTTCTTCACCTTTTCTCCTAGTTTCTCCACAATTTTCTATCTCAATTTTGGAACCTTCTCCTTTTGGAATCTTTTTTTACTCATTTCTCCCCAGCAGTAACAACTCAGGTGCTTTGTAATACAGACACTAATGAGATAAAGGTGGTTATTTATTGATTAGGAGAGAGGGAGAAAGACCAATAGGTTAAAAATATATATTGAGTGATTAAATGTCTCCTAAATTCTGTCTCTCCCTTGCCAATGTTTTTCCTCTTCTGAAAGAGATGTTGTGCATGATAACATCTTTCTTATAGACAGCAAATGACAGCAAGTAGCATGTAGATTTTTGAACTACAAGTGGCTTGGAAAAGAAAAAAAATATTTACTCAAAACCCAATAAGAATTGATTTTTGCTTTGCCAAGATTGTTCTAAGTCTAATATTTTCAAAGTGGCACCTCCTGAAAAGTAGAATTTTAACAATGAAGATTTTATTTTACATAATTACTTTTGAGGTTTTCAAAGCTCAGGCAGCTCAGTCTATTCAGTCAGCTTTACACTAAGCAGAGCTTGATGTGGATTTTATTTGTTAATGCCTTCGGTTCTAGCTATTCAACATCTAAGTGCAGCTTAATCTTCTAATCTCTTGTTCTGCTCATCAGTATGACTTTTACATATGCCAATCTCTAATTCTTTAAGGGGAAGCTTAAACAAAAAAAGCAGATGGAGAAGCATTTAAAGGTAAAGACTTTGAGGGACCTGGTGCATACTTCAGATTTTTATGAAGAAGCTAATCTCTTCCATGAAACAGAGCAACTTCTATGAAGGAAAATTTTAATCCTTAAAGCAGTACTTCCTATCTTCTAAACAAACTTTGCTATTGATTGACAAACCGTGAAAAATTTTGAGTGATACTGCACAAGTGATGGTACTGGAATTGTTTTCCAGTGTCTAAGCATATATACCTAACTGCTTCCTCAAGTAACCTGAAAATCTCTTCCAACGTTGTCTTAATTTTTAATTCTAACAGGGGACAGCTGCATTTGGCTGTCAGTGTCTTTAAATAGCAAGCCAACACTATGGCTCTGCAATGTACCTTTCTTGTAAGAAAAAAAAAATAAATAAACCTGCAATTATCACTGTGTGGTACCCTGTACATCAGTGTGCACTGGAATATAAAAAGTGCCTATTATCTGTACTGTTACAGACTACAAAATATGCACCCCTAAGGCAGTACAGCAATTTACCAATGATGGCGCGTCTTTAAATAACTATGTTAGAAAAATGAGCATTAAACAACTTTTAATGGCTGCATCTACAGAAAACTTTGTGGCACTAAGCCACCGATCTTTCTCATCTCAAATTTATATTTAGATATATAATTTCTTTTATCTGTATACCAATTTCTCATTGTTACAGAACATATGCTCTTCCTCAAAATAACTTGCTATTTTTGTGCTATTACTCAGCCGCATACTTCCACAAAGCTGCAAGTGTTACTTCAGATAAACTTAGTGCCTTTTTGGCTAGTTTCCATGTTGCCTTAATGACAGAGAAAACGACTACCTAATGAAGCATGATCCTGCACCTCCTCCACCGAACCTGGGTTTGCTTTGGGTGAGGGCAACAAAACCCCTTGTTTATCAGTCCCCAGTTAACTAGTGGGGATGGAGGGGAGGAAAAAACACAAGTTCTTGCACATTTCCCCTCTGGTAGAAGTCCTTCAGACAGGAACAGTATCACATCCTACCTCTTAGTAACTCTGATGACTTCTCCTGTTATTTTCAGTATTTCTGAATGGAAAATAGTAGTGGTCCAAATTGTACAATTATCTCATCAAATGGTGGATGAAAGAGAATGTTAAACATTCACAGGATTTAACAGTGCTGTTCACAAATATGATAAACATCTTTCTATGCTTTGATATGACACGTTCAGCTACAGCAACTTCAATTTCAAATATTTTCCATAAATTGCCATTGCCTCAATAATTGCTATTCAGATGTTCTGCAATCCTTGAATTTCATAGCCATGCTACAATACTACCTCTTCCAGAACATTTTTGCATCAGCTGGTCTCATTAGCACACCAATGCCATTTCCCTCCCTCAATCAAAAATATGACTGTGCAAGACACACAATTCAGCAACAAAAAGTCTTATTTTATCCTTAGAAGTAACTTATTGCAATCATAGAGATATGTGGGGTTTGCTATGTATTTCTTAAAATAGAGACACACCACACACTTCATAGAGAAATGAAGTGTTTCAGTGTTCTTTAAAATGAAGCAGCAGCTTGCTTCCTATGAGCTTTAAAAAACAAATCGACAGTCTACCTCTCCATTTGGATCATCAGGATAGATTCAAATTTGTAAAGATAGGGAAAAAATAGGAATTTAACAGGACACAAAACTACTGGCTAACACCTAAATGGTTTTTATTATAAGTATGCATAAATTTCTTGTCAACTATTTCTTGCCTTCTCTTCTGTCCTAGAAAACTATTTTACACCACATTATGTGGAGTTTAATCATGCAAAGCAGTGCATTCTCATGCAAAAAAGCCTCATTTGTTTAATCACATCATTTGTACATATTCTACTCAATAACACTAAAGTCTACAGAATCAGAAACTTACCATACAGGGATGTAAATAGTTTCTAATTTTTTTTAAAAAAAGGAAAAAAAAAAAAGAAAAATTTCTATAAATAAAAATAATTTTAACCATAGGAATTTATTGAATTCTAATTTTATAATACTTTAAGTCTAAAATGGGCTTGCTGAACATGGTGACTTTGGGTCACTGACCTTCCTCTGTAACTCCTCCCTCAGGAAGATATAAAATCTCTGTCCTGATAGACCCTCAACACGTTTTGAAGAATAAGGTTTCCATTTGTTTGGGGACTTTCTGAGAGGAAACACACTATTTTCAAGAACTGCTTAAAGCTACAGGAAAAAAAGTATTTTGGAATTCTGAAAACTGAGTGCAAATGAAGTTGCTTCCTCACACACACAAATGTATCATTTTCTGTTTGCACAGCTCCAGTCCAGTAGGGTTGTTTCTGGACATCCAACATGAATAAACAATCTACAAAACATTGGGAACTTACTTTCCCTTGAGCATATCTTACCACTTTTTAATATCAGTGGTTTTTAGCCTATTTTCCCTATAATCCTCAGAGATGGCAATTATTATCCCAGGAAAAATTATCCTAAATTGTTTATGATCATTAAGTAAAATTGCAAGGACACAAATGAGCTGTAAGGGAAGCAACCTCTAGCTGGGGAGCACTAAAAGACCTGAGAGCAGGAGTGTGTCTTCAACTGCTCCAGGAAGAATAAAATGAGAAAGTCTGACCAGTTTAGGTGTTAGGCCCACATTTGCCAGAAATAAAACTATACTTTTAAACATGTATCTATCAGCTTGTGCTATCAACATTAGCTACCCTGTAAGCTACTTTTGCAGAGTTGTCCATATTTGTTACATGACTCCTGCTAAGGACTGCTTCACTTTACACAGCTCAGCAGGATGCAAGAAGCTCTAAGAAGGAAGTTGAGGTTGTTCACTGGGAGGCGCAGAGGGGACGGCAGTAATGTACTGACCTTCTGTTTTCCTTTTCCATGCTCCACAGCATTCCACATGCTACTGGTAAGTAAATTACTTGGCTTACTTAAACCATCAGAACAACAGCAAAGAAGCCATCAGAAATCCACGCTCTCTTACAAACCTCTTCTCGCAATTTATCTGCCTGGGAGTCAGCTGCCTCACAGCACAGCAGGACCACTGTCACTTAATCATTATCATTAAAGCACCTGCAGCCACACAGACATGGCCAAGCTGAAGTATTCTTTGCCCCTCTGTACCTCTCTATCTCCTGCTGGGAAATTAGCCTGTTATCTTTTCACAGAAGCGTAAGGTTAACACAATATGTTTTTTCTGCCATAGTATAGCTGGCTAGCAGAATAATTCTTTTCAATATTAGACATTAATAGGTAGTTAAGAAAAACTGCTTTAACACTGTTGTCTTTGCTGGTCATATTCTGATGAAATGCTTTACCAACCAATGGGAACTCAAACAAAAATCCATACAGCAGCAGACATTTATCTACATGTATGTGAGTGACCTTGTAGACCGAAATGGGTGCACCTGTAAATTCATAAATGATAGAATAAAAATAGAGAAAACAATTAAGCATTATGGCTCTGTATACATCAGACATGCTTGGATCAAAGCTTGGTTTGAATTTAGTGCATTTGATTAAAAAAAAATAAAACATAATCAACAAAAATTCTAGACTGACATTTCTGACTGCATTTTGTCCAAAAGTGTCCTGGTCCACAGTTCAAAAGAGCTAACATTCAGTCATTGAAAATATTCATTACTCAAAAAAAATTAAGCTATGCATCTAAGAGAGCCTTCAAATACATCGATACTTTGTCAGTTTGCATTAAGTGAAGACGAGCCATGATCAGATTATAGTATTTTTCTTTTTAAAAAAGAATAAACTACAAAAACCCCTTTGTTTAAGAATTAGGAAGTCAACAAAAACATGACAACTTCAACTGGTTGTTAGATGAAATAGGTAAGACCAATATCTTCATCAATATTCTCAGGCAACTGTCCAGGGAGAAGTAACAACAGGACATATATAATCCTCCCCTGAATGATCTTCCAGACTCCAAACCCTTTCCACCCATTCTAAGGAACTTTCTGAGGCAGATGTGATTGTGGTCTGCTAAGAAACCTGGAGGCATTTCTCCTTAGGTACTTGTTCAGAATCCCCTTAGATTAAAAACAACTAGCCCCTTCCTTTGTTTTGTACCTGTTCCCTACCAGCTTCCCTTGATACCCCTTAGTACCCACAGGAAGCCCAGGCTGGAGCAGGCTCCTGACAGGACTTGTGGAGCCATGGGGAGAGGGGCCCATACAGGAGCAGGTGTGCTGGCAGGACCTGTGACCCTGCAGGGCACCCACGCTGGGGCAGCCTGTTCCTGAAGGACTGCACCCAGAGAGGGTACCCACATGAAAAAGAAAACTGGGAGTGAAACTGAGCCTGGAAAAAGGGAGAGGTGGCAGAAAGGTGTTTGAGGGCTTGGGTTTTATTTTCTCATTATTCTACTCCGATATGACTGGGAATTAATTTAATTTCTCCTAGTGGAGTCGGTTTTGATTGTGAATTGGGGAGTGATCTCTCCCTCCCTTATCTCCATGCACCAGCCTTTCACTACATTTTCTCTCTCCTGACAAGCTAAGGAGGGGAGGGATAGAACAGCTCTGGTGGGCATCTGGCATCCAGTAAGGATCTACCCACCACAACTGGCAAGTAACATGGTTATGTTTATGGGTGCCAGTCAAAAACCTGATATCCGACACCTGAAATGTTCATTTGGCCAAAACCAGACTGCAAAATACTTCCAGAGCTGACTGATTTCATGCCCTTGAATTATCAAACAACCCCAAACTAAACAAACAAACAAAAAACCCAAACAAAAAACCAACAACAAAGAAAACCCACCAGAATATTTTAATCATTTCATTTACATATCTGGGACTCACTCTCCTGGTTTCCTAGAAGTGATCCTTTAAAATTCTGAAAATACAGCAAAACTTTCAGATTCCTATAAAACAGCACTTCAGGATCTTTGAGTTTACATTAACTTTGGCCCACTATGAAAATGAACAGTTCTTCAGATGAGAGCCTAACCTGGTTACCTGTCAAAAATATGTGCTGTTTCAATCCCTGTGTTACACATCATTGTGACTGGATCACCTATGGTGCAAAAAAAAAATATACAAACCACAAACCTAGCATACTTTACATTACTTGTATATATTTTTTTAAAAAGCATGTAATGGAAAACAAATGTCTCAGGAAATTAGTATTGCTTATTAAGGAAAGCATCTTTCTCACAGTCCTACATTCACATTGAAATAATCCAAGAATTTGTCAATCACAAACTATTCAGCAGATACCAGAAACATAGTTTGGCATGCAAAGAAGTATTAGGAGTTTGAATGACACATTTATTGATACAATATGAATATATTCATTCTAAGTATATATTTCTACATCACAAACCAGATTTCGTTTTCCAGCTAGAGAAAACTAACTTTTTGTAAATTCATATTCAGCCTACTGTTACATAATCCTGATCAATGCTTGACTTCTGCAAGTCTTGCATTTTTTTGGTAAAGAAATCTTCTATCAATAGAAAAAAAATATATGTTGGTGTGCCAAAATTCAAACATTTGAGTTTGATTATGAATATAATTTAATAAGTAGTTTATCTCATCAAGCATCCAGGAGACATGCTAAATGTATGTTTAAGAAGTATTTGCATTTCTTTTACCTTTAAATTGTTGGCATTTCCAGCAGATTAGAATATAAGTATGCAAGAATTAAAAGATATGAAAACTCAAGCCCCGTGAAGCCATTTTTCAACAAAATTATTTTAATTTATTCAGGATGGAGATGCAAATAAATCTTTTGAACACATACTGAGCACAGAAAATTGCAATGAGACTCCAATACGATTATTAGAACATGAGGGGGAATGTAGAGAAGTATTAGTGTGGCAGCTTGAAAATGAGAACTTCTAAAGAGAGAGA
The DNA here is from genome assembly GCA_013400735.1 of Pomatostomus ruficeps. Lineage (NCBI taxonomy): Eukaryota > Metazoa > Chordata > Aves > Passeriformes > Timaliidae > Pomatostomus > Pomatostomus ruficeps. Next base: position 14,918 of record VYZT01057032.1, on the reverse strand, counting down.
CATCAGATAAACACCAACAGGGGTCACACTGCGTTTCAGTCCAGGAGCAGCAATAATAATTTTCAAAGTAATATCAGAAAACCAAGCAAAATAATACAACTTTTTCATCAACAAGCCCAATGTACAATAACATGGGTTAAAAAAATAAAATTATAGAATAGTTATGATGTAAGAAAGATGAGAGCTACTAGTATGTCTCAGTGTTACTCGAGACTGAGAAGACCTTGTGTGGGCTATGACTGTGTGAGCTTTCATGCACCCTCCTTTTGCCCCTTTCTCTTTCCTCATGAAGATATTTTATGTAAAAAAAGAATAAAGGTCTATCAGATGCATCAGACATTTTAATTCTGTCTGAGAGGAAAAGTGGCAATAACCACTTATTTATTCAAATATGTTAAGCTTTGTAGAGCTATACAGAGAGGGGAAGAGCACTCAGAAGCAGACACTGAACTAAAAGCTACTGCTTTTAGTACGCACAGAATTAATATGTTCACACAGACCATCACAGTTAATGAAACTAGCTACATATCAAATATAAAAATACCAAAATAAAACTACTGAAAATATAATTATTTAGCATATATAGAAAACACCAGAAAAGGGATGACACTTTCCTCTTCCATCATAATCATAATCTCTTGATTCTTTGAGGTAACAGAGGTAACAAAGAAAAAGTCCACACTTCTTTCTTTTGGTATTTCCTTATTTAAAATATTTAGCACTACTAAAGAAGTATGTATTGGGGTTTTTTGCTTAAAGAAAGGGGAAAACTGATTACATTAAAAATTTATTCTGACATTGATTCGTTTGGAGATTAATTAATAGCTATACATCCCTCCTAAGTAATATTAAAATAGTTTCACTTACTGAACCTCACAGATCTGTATCTTCTTTTCCTAATTTTTTTGTGACAAATGATATGAAAATCACTCAGCAAACTCTTCCATAAGATCAACATCCTTTCAAATACAAAAAGGCAAATGTATCACTTTAAAGGCTGTAAGGAAAGTTAGAAAAAAGCAACCAGATAAGGGGACACCTCAAAAGCTACATTGCACAGGAGGGAATATATTACCAAAGAGAATAAAAAGCTCAGCTCTTTTCCAAGAACTAGCCTGACACTAGCTCATATCATCTATTTCCTGGTTACTGACTATGAATAGATATAATGAGTCCTCTTCCTTACAAATACCAACATACTTTAAATCAAAAAATTATGGTTTTGCTGACAATAACATAGTGAGTTGAAAACAACCAAAAAAGTCCAAACAACCCAACTCCCAAAAAGCCCATGTATAACAGAAATTCTAGACATTTCATCTTAAATGAAGAAGAAATTCAAAGGAAAATCAGAGTATTTTAAAACAATCCAGACTTACTTTTAAAAAAGTATGGTTAAACTAGTTCAACCCCATTATGGATGCTCATTCAGGATTAAATTAACTTCATACAGTTTAGGTCACTTCCAAAAAAAATTAAAATAAATTAAATTAAGGAAGCTAATTTTAAGAGCATTCTGAATAAGGATTTAATGCAATTTGACGAATCTGCTTCAGATCTAGTTAGTGCATATTAATTTTTTGCCTGGCCTTGTGTAAACCAACCCAAAGACCCTGGAAACACTATCATGCATAAATATTTGGATAGGTTTAAGAGCACACCCTATAATGTATGCAAGACCTTCTATAATAAATGTAAGCCTTTATTAGAGCTTTATTTTTTCCTTTCTTAATTTTGTTTTCAAAGGGGACATCGGCATTTAAATTATTAGATTTGGATTTTTTTTCCTTTAATAAATCAATTACCCTCTTCTTGTGGCAGTGTTAAAATGAGGACAAAGATCTACTAAAAGTAATCACAGAGGGAGATTTCCAACTGAGCCTAGAAACAGTCATAATAAACCAGCATTCCCACATTTGGGAAAGTTTATTTTTATATAGGAAAGAAATCTAGCATTTTCCAGGAAAACACAGGTTTTTACTCTTAAAATCTAACAAGAAATAGTGCACTATGTGAAACCTGCGGTCATTTGCTGGTTTCAATGTTCAACCCTTATTTATATGTAGGCATAAAACAATCTTAAACATGGCAAATTAATGTTAATTTAATTTCATATACAAATTCAAGCAGACAGTAAGATATTCTAAAATTATCCATCTTTTACAGAAAACACCAAGATTACCTAGCTTACAATACCTCTCAGGCGAGAAGTAAGGGAGGAACAGGAGGTTCTGATGTGCAAGCAAGGGTAACACTACCTCCTAGTAGCCTGTCTTCACCCATGCCCCAGGCATGATCTTTCATAACTTCCATCCCCTGACTGGATGCATGTTGGGCTGCTCCTGCAAATGCTTCTGAGGCTATTTCAGCCAAAATGCACCAGATTAGTAAAGCCCTAATATTTGAACTGTTGACAGCAGTCAGCAGTTGAGAGGGCACACAGTGATAGGACAAGGGGTAATGGCTTAAAAACGAAAGAGGGCAGGTTTAGATTAGGTATTAGGAAGAAATTATTTCTTGAGAGGGTGGCGAGGCGCTGGAACAGGTTGCCCAGAGAGGCTGTGGATGCCCTACCCCTGAAAGTGTTCAAGGCCAATTTGGATGGGTCTTTCCAGCCTAGTGGAAGATGTCCTGTGCTAAAAACATTGGAATGAGAAATTCTTCCCTGCTATGCCTTTTAAGTGAAATATTTAGATATTTCATGAGGCATTTGTAAAGGAAGTTACTTGAAATTTTAGAAGTTAGAGCACAATCATCAAATTCAGAAGTCAATTATTTGCTCTAGATTTGGTCAAAACCATGACTGCCTGCTTTTCCTTCCCTTAAAATTAACTAGCTCCCATTAAGTACTGCAAATATCTTTACTGGTACAACGTACTTCTTTGCTTATACCCACTCAGATCTGCTGAACAGCACAACCAACATAAAGCTTATTCTGTGTCTAATCTTAATCTCCTCAACAGATAAGTGTGAAAGGGAGGAAAATAGTAGGTGAGCAATGCATTCTCTCTTCGATCAGATTCTTAGCAAAGGAAATGCTGAAGTCTCCGCCAAGGAGTTCAGGTGAACTTATTTCCCCTTCCTCTCTTGCTCTCCTGTTTAGGAGGGGGTCATAATTACCCCAAGGCAAATAGAGTAGTAGCCATTTTTAGGTCACTGACAAAATATTTGAGAAAGCCTGGAGCAATCAGATCATCACAGAGCTTTTCCTACAGCTGGGATGATCTAAATCCAGGCACTCATCAGTTTAAGGCTGAATGTCATGTATACAGCTACTTAAAGATTCATCTGCACAGCTTTATCACTTCTGCTGTCAAAAACTAGTAAATTCTTATAATTTGATTTCAGCCTAAAACATCTTAGAAACTGACTGTAGTGTTACTATTTTAAGAACCACTTGTAAATTGAACCTGCAATCATGCTCAGGCAAGGACAGATTTGAAAGTTCTTAAATCGCTAGTAGTTTCAGCCAATAACCAAACAGACCAAACAAGAACAATTTTTTTTTTCTTTAGAAGTCAATAACATTTTCAAAGCACTTTTAAAAGTCAATTTCATTATGAAATGTTTCCAAAAAAGCTTGTAACCTAGAACTCTTCTTGGTATCAATTAGTTCAAAAAATTACAGGCCACAAAAACTCATTAATATACTTCCTGCAGCTAAAAAAAAAAATCTCATGACTCATGGGTATGACAGGTGCAAAAGAATTAAAGTCGAGGAGAGAATGCCACACTACCAATTTCAGATAGATTTGCATTGTAAATGTATTTAAATATAAGCATTTAGGAAAATAAAACAAACACATCCTACCAACCCACCACTATGATAGTTCAGGCAGCTAGTGCTACCTTCAGAAACAGGTTGGAATTCTTGTGTGGTTTCTCATGGGAGGCTTAAATTTATAAGATGATGACAATTTGCATAGAAGATATTGAGGTTGAAGAATTCTTGGAGATTGGATGAAGCAGAGCTAGAAAACTCTTTATTGAATTGAATGGAAACATTACAGAGAAAAAGCCATTTTATTCAGAAAATTCAATTATTCATTTAATTACAGGTAATGCTGCTAAGATTAAAAAAAAAGTTAGAATTTCAAAGGAACATCAATATCTTAACTAAATACTGTTATCACAGAAAATGTAAAACACTGATGGGACAAGGATGTGGTGAGATTTAATCACTCAACATGACTGCTTTATGCCAACTGCAAGTAATTTGTATTATCTGCCTGTAAAGCAGGCACCTTAATAAATCCCATCTTTCAAAAGCCTCTGCTTAAACCAAGACTCATCTTCTGGATCTCCTGCACAACCACCTTAATCTGACATCCCTGTCTAAAAACCTGGTCACTTGCTGCTCAGGTTTGTACAGCTTGGCTTTTGTTACAGCAACTCCTAAAAGAGGCCACTTCCTCAAATGCATTCCACCTGCCTACCCCAAGTTTTCCTACAATCATATCACTAGTCCAGGTTCATAGCTACGGGACTGAAGAGTGATTTATCCGCACACAGCTACACTGCTCTGAGGCTGTGCAGTTTCACACTACGCTCCCCCAGATGCAGACCAGCAGGACCTCGGGAGTTGAACTTGGATGATCCTGCAGTTTGACGTATTTGCCTTGAAGCCTCACAGTTAAAGCACAATCCCCCAACCCAAGCAGTTCCAAATCAAATAAAGTAGGCTGGAGCTCCAGTCTCCCACTTCCTAGACTAGTCACCAAGATGCCTAAATGTAGTCTGAACAAAGGACCCTAACCACAGGCTGGTGAACGGTGGAAACTGCCAAGCCTCAGAAGAGGTTTTGGTTTTAATACTATCAGTTAAGCAAAAGTGTGCAAGAAACCCTTCCTTAAATCATATGGGCTGTTGTTTGATGTGCACTTGCCAGGTATCATTCTGACGTACCTCCTGTACTTTGTGTAATGTCTTACTCTTGTAAACTTACTTGACACAAGTGCCACTGATAATTTCTCTATTAATTTAATTTATATCCTTCTTCCCTTGCTTTCAGTAGGATTGTTCCCAGAATAAGAGCTTTCTCGTACAAAGATGCATAGTCATAACCCAGCTCCTGCTGAATACAGCTGTGAGCAGTAATTGTGCATGCCTTTGAGTTTATTATTATGTAACCTTCCTTTGGCTTACCCACATGGAGAAATATTAAAATAAATTAACATTTTACTGGCTCTGTAATTGGAAGTGTCTCTTCAAAAAAATATGTTTATCAAACAGTTTGACTGGGAAAATACAGTACTGTAGCTTCAGTTCCCCAAATTACATGCTGTCTAAAGCAAAAAGGGCAAAAGCCATCTGGCTCCATATAACTTAAGTTTTCTAGACAGCTTGCAGCTGGTTCTGATTAAGCAGCATCTCGGTACTCCCAGAGATCTATTTTTAACTCTGCAACTTTATTTTTAGTGCCTGCACATCCAAGGCACATGGTGTTTACATTAATAAATGAACAACCGCCTACAGTTAAGAAAAGCTTTGTGCAATTCTCGTGGCACAGTCACTGTGCAGCATACATGGATGGTTAAATAAAACATCATGTGTGTCAACTAAAGAGACCTCATTCACCTCCTGCTTCTTTACAGGACTGCAGAAAGCACCTCTGGAGAGCTGGAATGGCAGGAAGAAGACAGTGATAGACAACAGGATGATTTGCTTCTCAAGTAATGTTGGGTGGCATATCCTAGGGAAAGTGTACATATTTCCTGGCACAACCCCTACCCAGAAAAATCCCCTTTTTTTTTTTTTTTTTTTTATTCCATATGGAATAATTATCAGTGTACAATTCAGAATGACTGAAATCTGCTGCTAAAGCCCTGAAAATGTCAGAACAGTGGATGCTGCAAGTCCAGGAAGCATGATCAGATTTTTTTTTAATATACATAGACACACATACACGCAGAGTTTACGCCTGATTTTTGACTGTAAAATACCAGATGATTCCTGTTTAAAACACCCGTTTCACAAGGATATTAAATACACGCAACAGAAAGGTTAAATGTAGAATATGTTTTGTGATTTTTTAAGGTCTGTATTTTTTCATTCCATGGTATAACGATATTATAACTGGGGGTGGGGGGAGGCTAAGACCAATAATCAACTATAATGAAGTCCAACACAGTTAATCTAAANTTATTCTATTGCATAGACTACTATGTACATGTGACATCCTCCACCTCAGATCCCTTGCTCTTCCGAACCAGAGCAGGCAGCTGCACCAGCCACTGTGAGTTGTCAAAGGGATCTGCTGGCACTCTGCAAGAGGGTGTGCTCCCAGAATTTGGTTCTGGGCAGTTGTACCAAAAGGACAATTAATCCCAAATGTAAAAGGTTTTTACTACTTCTAGAAACACTTCCCAGAGGTAAGGAAATACGAAACACAGCAAAAGTAATTCAGATTTACTTTTAGCATGCAATTAAAGGAATTTGCTCTTGCAGTCCATATCCACTGAGCTACATCCCTAATATAACAGACTTTGAAACTAGTGCCAGCTAAACACCTTAGAAACCTACCAGTGGGAATGTTTTCAGCACCTTAAAGTACTGACAAGCTGTAAAATCTTAGTCAACTTTGAAACAAATCTCCACTTCAGCAACTAGGCATGCTGAGCCCTACTGAAGCTGGTCCCGTTCCCTCGTGACACTGAGGACCAGTGCCAAGCGGAAGGGAGGCTATTTCCCCAGGAAGTTCTTTCAAAAAATTTCTTTTCCTTGCTAACACTTTAGACACACTTATTCTCATGTATTCTTAGGTTTCTGCATATGTCTTCTCTAAATATCTTTTTTCTTATGTCCTTGTTCCCTGTTCTTTTAATCTAAGTCCAGTGCTTCTCCCCTCCATGGCTCTTAACATCTCTATCTCACTTTCCCTCCTCTATGCTGCTTTCAAGCCCATGTCACTGTTTTTCTTCCTAATCCTCTGCATGCAAATAGCAGGTTTGTTTCATTTTTCAGTTGCCTGGCTGGGGAGTTTCTTACTGAAAGGACTATTTTATTAAATTCCAATGTACTTTGGGGGTCTGCACCCCAAAGACAGCCACTACAGTTTAGTCTCCCTGCCAGAGAAATGAATGGTGCCCCCAGAAGTCTATAGGCACTCCTAATCAGCCATTTGAAATCAAAACATTATTTGTCATCTAGCACAGATTCCTTGGATGGCAATGGCTTAAGGAGTACACAAAGGAACAAGCTTTCTTGTATGTTTTGTGAGGAAAGGCAAGTAGACCTCTCAAATGTATCCAACAACACAGTGCAAAAGGCATGTTCTAATATACCAGACTGAAAAGCTAAAACATTTATGAAGTCACAGAAATAACACATGGGAAAAGGGATGCAGTAATTCATGTACAAGCACTGTGTTTTAAGCTTCTCTCTCGTCTTCTACCCTTTAAAAATAGCTGAACAGAAAAGACAAAGTACTCAGTGGCTATTTCAGGACTTTCCTGACTTAGCTTACACGTACTCATGATTTTGTCCACAAAAAAATTGTCTAGGGCAACTGCTGAATGCTTCAATAGAGAAAAAAAGATATTCATCGGGATCTGAGGCAGCTTTTGAGCAATATAAAAGAGTGCTCTTTGCACCCACAGCAACTATTGAAAGCCGAGTTGGGGATATCTAAATGAGCTGTATTCACTTTAAGTCACTAAAGATATAATTCAAGGCTAGAGAAACAGCTGCAAGCACCTCAGGGAGAGATGTGAAAGATATCTGATGTCTGCTTTCTTCATGAAGCTTAAAGTTTGTGTGTTGTGCACTGGCCTTTATTGCAGGGTACTGCCTCAAAATAGTACTGTTTCAAAATACAGAGTAGATGGTTTTTTAATACAAGTGATCCGAGTCACACAACACAGAGCATACACAACAACTCGTTGCCTCTATACTTACAGAAAACCTTTTTTTGCTCTACCATGCCCCAGATCAGTAATCCACTGTGAACTTCTCACTCGGGTCAGATCATTCTCCATTTCCCAACACAGGAAAAATCAAGAATACAGACAACATGAAACTTGTCTAAGTGAATGACAGAAACATTCAATTTTGAAAACCTGTAAACTCTTTTCTGCACAGCACATATGCAGCTTTGAAGAGCAGTGTACAGAGGAAGCCATGTGCAAGGAGTTGTCATCTCCATTACTCATATCATGGCAATGTCCTGCAGCCAAGCACTGAGGGGTACAAACCCTTATTAATCCATAATCCAGACAATTGAGAATGACTGTATCTGCAAATTGAGGGTTACAAAGCAATGAGAGATTAATAAACAATAAGTACTTGCATAATTTTACTTTTCTGGAATAGAAACTTCCCTGTCACTTCCAGGTGGCACCTTAAGAAACTACGAGAAAAAACATGAAGAGATTTAAAATTTTTCTCTATGAAAAAAAGGTTAAAGTAAAAGATTTTTACAATTTAGTAAAGAGAAGACTGGAAAGAAAAACTAATGAATACTATCCTAGGAGACGCACATTGAATGAGTTAGGGGATAAAATAGCATGGCAGAGGTCACCAGTTCTCATGTCTTCAGGTCAGCCGTTAACTACAATTGGTAACAAAAGGAACTTTGGATGAGAATTCAGGGATCCTAAAATAGCTCAGTGCTTTACTTGGGCAGAAACTGCCAAAATGTTAAATCAGAAATTTTGAACTCAAAATATCTTATGTTTAACCAATGGGAGTTTTGTCAAACCATTGCAGGTTGCCTTCCTTTCTACCAGAATTTCCAGCCAAAAGTCAGTACCCGAAGGAGACTTCCCTCTGGAACAGACATTGAGATTGACAGCATCACAGCCCTTAGAACAATAGTCATATTAGGCATTACCTCAGGCCCGCTGACAGCTGCCCAGCTTTTTCATTAATAAAAAAACAATTATTTCTAGGTATTACATGACATCAAAATCCTCCCCTGCAGAGAATAAGAGTCCAAAACAACATATTTTGTGTTAATCTGTTTCAGGCCTCATTAAAATTTCAAAAGAAATTTTACCAATTTTGCATATCTAAACTGCAATGCTAAACAGAGATAGATATAACTAGTACAAATATAAATATATATAGTATAATATATTATATGATATATAAATTTCTAAGTAAAATCACACATGGGAACCGGTCATCAAGGGGGACTGTGAAACTTACTGTGGTGTTTGCTTTTAGAACTGAAAATCATCTTGTCTTCTTAGAGATGATAATTTAAAGAAAAAAAAGCCCTAAGGCAGGTTCATACCATGAATTTCATTGGTTCAGCAGGGCTTGGATCAACCCACAATGTTCACACTATCACCTGAAGTATGACACACCCCCCTCCCCAATTTAAATCATACCTTGAGCTGCCTTTAGATATTCATTTGCTAAATGCTACAAAGCAGTGCTTAATTTCTAGATTAAGATATTCCATACACTCTAATATTTTAGATTTTGCAAGAAAGTTTTGAAATTGCTGTCAGCTTCAAACTTAAGGTGCAATAAAACAGTCATGCTTTTTGTGAGTTACCAAATCTGCAAATTACCTGTTATAAGCACTATAGTTATCACTGCGGAAACACTTATTCTGCAGAAACACATCTACCAGAGACAAAATTAGGAGGTGGTGTGTGGATGGGAAAACATTAAAAGTTGGCAAATATGCCTTTTTTAGGGTATTCAATATAATCAATACTCATACAGCTAAAGTAATAAATGAAGAAACCAAAAGTTTTTATTCATGGAGTTTTATCTAACTTTCTGTATAATGCAACATTTTAGAAACACAGCCTTAAAAAATTGAAGATGTTATAAATTCATATAGGTAAATATTAAATCTATGATCTTTTAACATAGCACATTTCACATATTCTTAACTGCTTTGTGTTGCATATATCTTAATGAATGTGAAAGAATGCCTGGCCGTCAGATGCTGAACTATCACTTTAAAAGAGCTATGCTGCGTGATGTGATGGACGATGTGACTTTATTGGTCATTTCATTCAGCTACAAAAACATTCCCTGAGCTTTCAAATTCTGCATGGACAGAACTGTTAATTCTTAAAATCCATAAACCAGGAATGACCAGTAAAGTGAAGAAGTGTGAAGAAGTCCTTAGCACTTTTCTCTAGCTTTACCTATGATTAAGTAGTCCCACAGTGAGAGAGGCTGATCGTGCATCTCCTGTTCAAGGATCCTTTCTTTCCAATGTCGAACATGAGTCAAACATAGTTTTTCTCTTCCTCTTCCTTCCTAACTTTGCCAAGACCATTGTGTGGCTATGTAGTAAACCACACCGAGGAACCAATCCAGGCTAAAAACAACCTTTTTTCAGGGGAAGAGCTGAGCCTGGATCAGTTCCTGAGTCCATTTCATCCTGTGGCCACACAAATAAGTATACCTGGCACAGCTGAGCAGTCAATGAGAAGAGTGAGAACAATGGGCAGGCAGTCACCAGAGCTGCTTGTTCTGGCACTGCCACTGCAAAAGTAATTTCTCAAAATTTAACCTCCCCCGGTGGCTCTTTGAACCATGCAGCTCCCTGGCTCAGTCACCCACCAGCTCTCCTACCCTAGAGGTGACTCTGTCCTGCCTTCTCCCCCCACAAAGACAAACACACAGCAATGGGTCTTAACACCACATCACTTAATTGAAGTAAAAGAGTTATCTATGAGCCAAATCACTCAGGAGGAAAAGTGTGTTTGCAGCAATGCAGGAATCGTGAACACCTTCCATGCTACTTGAGTTTTCAGATATAAAGAGCCCTGCTGATAATGACATTGTAAAAAGATTTTTGTTGCTGTTGTTTATCTGGATACTGCAACAGCAATTCTCCACAGGGAAATGTGAGGATTGACAGAGTCAAGAAGGGGAAGATAAGAGAAACTTAAAAAGGAACAACAAAAGTAGATGCACTTATCTAGGATTGGTCTCACCCATTAGGGATTAGGATTTCTTATACTTGGCACAGTCCAAGGAATACTCTGTATATATGACAGTCCAGCTGCCTAGGCAGGAGGTTCAGAGACAGCAGTGAGCCCCTCCTTCCTCCAATAATATAAAAATCTAGGCCCTGGACCGTATGGATTGGAGCATAGGAAGACACATGTCAACTGCTGAAATCAGATGGGGAGAGGACAACTCTTTAGCTGAGTTTCAGATTCTGACTTGATTTAGAATTACACAAAATTTTTGTTTCTAGAGAAAATTCCTATACTTAGGAAAGGCTTTACTGGTTATGGTAAAGAGTTTGCTTCAAGTAAAGGCAAGCTTTCATGAGGCAATGCATGTGCAAGCTTCCAGCAAGCACAATGACTTTAGGATTACAGACAGTAAAGTAATAAAAGCAGAGTTGGTTAAATATTTCCTGTGAGACTGGAATCCAAACTTCTGAGTTTGGAGGCTTTCCAAACTCAGCGTGATGGCAGATTTTTATTCAGCAAAAACACATGAAAATTTTGTCATACACTTAGTGACAATCAAAGCAACTTCTAGGTGGCTCTTGGGATTCACAGTTTGTAACGATGAGCCACATGAGGAATTAGCCTCTCTGCTATTTTCCAGCATATTTCAATAGTTCATTATCAACACTGTTATAACACAGTGTATTTTCACTGCAGAGAGAATGCAATCTTCTGATTTGCTTTTCTAAGATCAATCAAAATATAAACATACACATTTTCCTATTTAAAGTTCACTAGACTCCAATGAAAGTATAACTGTGCCACCTTGGTTTAATGAACTACTAATCAGCAAAAAGGACAGTGGAATACTTTGTTTTGTCACTGTCAAATAAATTTGATGGCTATTTCTAGAGGTGCATGTTCTAAGTGAGCACTGAGGATAAGTGATATACTTAAAATGAGAAAAAGTTTTCGCCTCTAATTTTAAAAAGCCATTCTGAGGAATCTTTACAAGCTTCATTAACCTTTCAAGACTTATTTCCAGAAAACTAATTTATCTTTTAAGGTGCCAATGGTCAAAAAGCCAGACCTGTCCTTTGGCTACACAAACCAACAAAATAATTATTTTGAAAGACAAATTCCCAGACAAAAACCATTCAGCAGCCAATATTAACATCTGATTCCTGAAAGAAAAAAGCAATGTCATCCTAATTGTCAAGCACAATATCTGTTGGAAGAGATAGGAAATTTTTATGTATGTATAGGTTAAAGTTTGTATGTATGTATCATCTTAAAGTACCACAAAGTTATACGAAAAATTCCGCCTTGTTTACTTCAGTTAACCTGAATCTGCTGAAAGTAGTAACTAATCCCACAACCCACTGTCTAGGTGTTGTCGTTATTTATTCACTTAGAATCCGAACAATTAGCATACAAAATAATAGCCCTCTGTGAATCTGTGCAAGTATGAAAGCACAAATAAGAGCAGAACCATGACACTTTAATACTTTATCAATTTTCATTGTAAATTGTACAAATTACTTCTAAAAGGAAGGAAAATAGCACAATAAGTAGCTCAATGTATTTACAAACATTAATTACAGCTAATGAACAAGATGATGCTTTCTTTCCTAATGCACACACAAAGTGTTTTACTCATTATTTAGTAGTCTTGTATATTAAATCTCCACTGGTAGAACACATTTTGAATCTAAATTTTTCATTCAAGCTTGTGAATTATTGGGATTTTACCTAGAAATACCTAGATAAAGCTTAAATTATTATGAGAAAAATACAGAGAGCGTCTCTAAATAGCAATGTTTTTTTACATTTCATAAGGCCAAACTTAAGATTTATGTCAGACTGAAGCTATTTTGGAGTTCTGTAAGGAGATTCAAGAGGTCAAAATCTGAGCTGCACATCTCAGTCATGCATTGCATTAGAAGTTAAAAAGAGAAGGGAGTTCTGTGAGTCAAGAATCCTTCTCTTGCCCACATTATATTAAGTCTGAGCTTGTCGATATTTTTTTCCTTTTTGATATCTTAAAGAGCTGCAGTACTCTGTCATACATAGACAGATAGACACAGATAACATATCTGTTAATCCTGAAACTTGTTGGGCCATATTCAGTGAATTTACCATATATATATCTAATCCAGCCTGTGATGTAGTTCTTTTTTTAATCTAAGGAAAATTCATCACAAAGTCATCACAAGGAACAAATGTATATGATTCCTTCAGTCTACAGTCAGAAATCTGAAAAAGATCCATGCACTTAACTTCAATGGAACTTAAACACCTGCCAACACAGACCTATGTACGAAGAAGAGGTTTTAGCCTTCTGGTATTTAAGTTACTACTTTGTTTTGGATTCATAGTTCTCTTAAATCTTTTTACCAAAAAACTGACAAAATACATTTTAAAGTAAGATACATGATTATTCATCAAAATATTCATCTGTTCACAGTATCTACTGCTGGTGAAGAGATGGTTACTGGACTGCAACATGGCCTTTCACTGCATTTTAATTTTAAAACAGTAGTGAAAATGCATTTTGGAACTTATTCTATATTTAGTCTTTACTAATATGAGGAAAATTATTTATAAAAATGCAGAGAAAAGCAGAACAAGAAAACAGGGGGTGTCAGCTTTGCAGTGAGGAAAAACAAGCTATTTCTCATGAGGAACAAACAAATGCCTATCAAAGAAATTCAGAATCAAGATGACAGAAAAGTGATCCAAAAGTAGGAGCTGGCACAATTCAGCATACATCTTCTTTCTCTCCCACTCAGTTTATTAAGAAATATCGCTTTCTGTTGATACAGCAGCTCTTAGAAGACACTAAAGACCTGAAAAAATAAGTAATGTTGTTGAAGAGCAGAAAGAAGTTTGGACAGCGATTTCTAAAATATTATATATCAGACTTGGATTTTAATTCAGTAATTACAGACCTGATTTCAATTAAAAGAGCTGATTTCACCTGTAAGTAAACCAGACACATTTTTAACTTATCTTCAGCAGCAGGCATGTTGAAATGCTGCTGAAAACCAGGGACAGTAAAAAGCTCTCTGACCAACTTTCCACAGCAGCATTTCCCCTGTCTGCAATATTAAAAGCAAGAAACTGGATAAACTGGATGTGTGGTTTTCCATTGGGAAACTGTCAAACCAAACACTGCTAATTTAGCAATAGTTGCAGCATCTAGAAATCTTCCAAACAGGTTAAGAGTTCCAGGTATTTTCCCTTCTTCATCATTTATTAGTGCCATTTATCAATATTACTTGTCTCTCTTCCCTAATAGAAAATGATTCCATGACCAACTTTAGTGGGTTTGGTGCTTTGTTTTTTAATAGAATTTCTTTCATTTAACTATTCCGATATTGCTTTTAATTTCAAAGGGGAAAATAGAGCACAAAATCTGAAAGGTTTGGGTGGCAGGAGAGGCAAAGGGGAGAAGAAATGAGACCTCTCTGGACTCATTCCCCTTCTCACGTTACAAAAAGAAAACCTATAATCTGTATTTTCACAGAACTATTTATAATCCATCCTTTCCCGTAATGCTGTTTTTCTTTCATAAAACTCTGGGTAAAAAATACTGTATTAAACCAACACATGCTTTAAATGAAGCAATCTCCTGTTCAGATGAGTAGCATCCTTTCCAAGGGTTGGAATCCTTGGAAACTGAGCTGGTAGGCACATAACAGACAAAATCTCCAACTATACCACCATGCTCATTAATACAAGATATATTTCAAAGTACTAGACAGTTAGAGAGATAATTCCAAAATACACCTGAGTATATTCAACACTGGGTAATGTTTAGCATTAAAAAAAAAAATTCTGTCTCAAAACTTTAAGTTAACTACTTCCTATAAGAGCAGTTCTGCAGAGAAGGACCTCAGGTGTTGGTGGATGACAAGTTGACTGAGCTGGCAGTGCCCTTGGGGTCATAAGAGCCAGCGGTATCCAGGAGTGCATCGGGAAGAGTGCGGTCAGCAGTCAAGGGAGCTGATCCTGCCCATCTACTCGGCCCTAGCGAGGCCA
>VYZT01057025.1:0-10123 GCA_013400735.1 Pomatostomus ruficeps | reverse complement strand
TTTTTTTTTTTTTTTTAAGCCTTACTCTTTGAAAATAAGATTAGAGGAAGAAAAAAAGCACTGACAATACAAATCTCTTTGGAATATTTTGCATGTTTGCCAAATATCTCTTAGGTTTATTGTTTGAATAGGGTTGGGCTGAAATCCAGAAGTCTTACATTTCATCCTGCATGTCATACAAGGTCTTAACTCAAAAGTCTAAATACTTTTTATGCTTCTGCTGCATTTGCTTCAACAGAAGACTTCACTGGGAACTTTAAAGGCATTTTGTTTGTAGTAGGATTCATAAGATTCATGTCAGTATCAAACTGTGAAAATTCATTCCTCAACAGCATAAGTACCTTCCACAGCTGAACAAAAAATGCTGCCCTTTAGAAGTGTAATAACTCCTATAACATTTGTATTTGTAACTTAGACCAGAACAGAAAGAATAATTTAATCATCTGACTCCTGTCCACAGTGTATGGGAGTTATGGAACCCAATACTAACCACTTTCTTTACAGTATAGAACTCCATTTTATATCTTTTATTTCCCAAGATTCTATTGCAATCTCTTATCTTTTTTTTTCTAGGTGTGATCTCTGAAATGACAAATGGTTATCTCCTGCTGTTTTCAGGTAGGCTCTTCCAGTTGCTGGGGCAAAAGTCTTTTGATGATTACTAAACAATAAATGATTGTGAGCTTCTATCTACACCTTGTTAGTGTAGCATGTCAAAACTTTCCTCACCATCTTTTCAGGACCACATTGTCACATACTATAGTTCTTGTTTTTTTAACTAATTTTCTTACCACCCCTTCCTCTCGTTATATTTATATATTCCTGTTACACATACCCTGGGATTCATTTCATCCAGTTTTAGATGTCTACATCCAGAGTGGCCAAGCTAAACTCTCCTAGTTATTGAAAAGCTCTTTAACAACGAATTGCAATAATTTGTTATGAATAACACAGCTATACCTGATCTGACTTTGAGTCAGAGAATGGAGTAGGTAACCTCTGTAATTTCTCTCTGCTCCCATCCCTTGTGATTCAATACTACTGCCAGACAATCAAACTTGTCAGGTTTTGAATCTGTACAGCAGCACAATTTGGGATAGTGCAGGACAAAAAATTAACATAAGTTTGCAAGCAAAGCAATTAATTATTTTCTTATTAAAGTACTTAAATATTGAATAGTGTAGATACCTATCTCTCAGGATATGGTTCAGTGATTTTATTTTATATGGTGGACAATGATGGGAATTCACACTAAAAGTAGTTTTAAGTGTATTTGCAAAAGATTGAACAAGTCCCTAACTTGTTGTGTAGATTCATGCCTTGGGAAAATTTTAGACAAAGATATATTGTAAACGCTGATTAGCTGATGTTGGATACAGGCTTTTTTTTACAAGTCTATGGCCAATTCTCTTTAAATTAGAATATTCTCCTATGCAGAATAACATGTTATGTCATTAAAGCTGGTTTATGTACTCAAATAGAAACTGGTCTTTTACAAATAAATCATTTTTAATTCATTGCTGCTGCCCAAAACTAAATTTAAAAAGTATTACCAAGAGACTTGAGCAGGAAAAAAGACTTCATATTTTAAGAGTAACTGTGCTGATCTTCCTTTTTTTCTCCTCTTTTATGATTTCAATTTTTATAAACTTGCCTTCCTGCCTTGTTATCTGCACCTGTGTTTTTACTTTCCAGTGTAATCCACTGAACACGGAAGGCTTAATTATTTTACAAGTGAACAACACAGGTCTTCTTCAAGTAATATTATATCTTATAATGGGTGTCATGGAACTCAACAGAAAAAGTAACTGTATACATTAGGAAATATTTCCTCATGTTAGCAAATACATATCATCTGTTTGGTACCCATTTTTTTTCTTATATTTTATTGAATGTCTGTGGTGGTGTGGTTTTGTTTTCTCTTTGTTGTGTTTTGGGTTTTTTTGTTTTGTTTTTGTCTGTTTGTTTTTAATATTGTCTATCATGCAAAAAAAGGGCTTTGTATTACCTGGGAGGTTTTGACTGGAATAAAATCATTATGTCTTTTCCTCTCCTGCCATTATTTTTCATTTTGAATGTGGCAGAAGTGTCATCCTAGATCATAACTTCAAGCATATTTTTATTCAAACAGTGAGACAAATAACAACTCAAAGGTCTAGTGCAGAGCAGTGTTCATTATCATCTTGTTCTGTATTGTAAAAAACAAGAATTCTGTTTGTAAAATTATTCCATATCTATATAAAAATATTAACCCTATGTGTTGTTTGGAGGACTTATATACAGTAGAGAAGAAAGGAGAAATGTAGAATGATGTTAATAATTGTTAATATAATTGAAAATAATGTGAGGCGATTAAGGAAAAGGAGATTATACATGTAGGGATAGCTATAGTATAACCTGGAGAAAATACAAGTCATGAAAGTCACAAGTGAGTAATCAATTGTTTATGGCACTGTGGAACTCATACTGGAGGCAGTACAACAACGTAATGAGAATCAGAAACTAATGCCATTATAAGAGCAGACATCATTAAAACAATATTAATCAAACTGACTAATACAGTGGGGAAAATAACAACATTTTGCCTTCACATCTTAAATAAGTCTCAAACTTTCTTAGAGCAAAATAGATGGTTAAATGCATCAAGGAAAGAGTTATAAAACCATACTGAAATATATAAACAATAATTGGAAAATACATTTAACATTATTAAATATAGGCATATATATTCTATAGCTGCAGAGCCAAAGGTAATTAAACTAGGTTATATGATTTAAATATAACAGAAAAATAAAAAAAGAGGAACTAGTAATCCTTCCTCTTGTATCACTGCTACATTCCACCAATCTGTAGTTTGAAAAAAAAGAAGTCAAACTCAAAATGTTTTTCATCAAGATACATATATGCATTCCTCATATAAAAAATTAGTTCGATGATAAAACCAGGAAGTTAATATGAAACCCAGCATCTAAAATGTATAATTCTATGTGTAATTATTGGCTCAGACTGCCATTAGGATGACGACAGTATTACTTACTTCCTTGGTTTGATAATACCTTAAATCAAATAACTGTTTTTACTGGTCCTAACTGAATATGCTAAATTTTGATACTTTAAAAAATTTCTTTCCAACAAAAAGGTGCTTCCCAGTGTTATAGTAAGATTTTTACTTGGACTTCAGTTACTTAAGTATATACTATGCTTAAGAACTGACAATTCTAGTATAAATGTGAAAAAGATGCATGTTCTTCAAGCTATTCCTCATTTCTGCTCCTCTTTTTCAAGTAAACATGAAATCCCAGCCCCTTGCCTCTCAAGATACTGTTAGAAAATAGAGGAAAGGACAAGAACCTGTTAGAATAAACAGAAGAGGAGAGGTTAACTACATGATAGCTTTTAGTAGCATTGCCTAATGCATTACTGGAACTTGTTCAAAATGTTGGATAGGAATTTTTAAGTATATGACATAATAAAAGGCACTTAGAACACTAAAGAAGGTCAAGGAAAATGAGTGCTTACAGCAAAATTGGACATTGCTATAGTATATTTTCAATCCATGAAACAGCTAAGAACTTGCAAGATGTTTCAGTAAATGGAGGTAGATACTTCCAAGGAACTGTGGTACACAATTTCTCCAACAGAGGGGCAAATTTAGGATTATATGCATGATCCAACTAGATAGGTTACAGTCCTAAGACACAATTTTCTACTGCAATGAGACAAGAAGGAACATCTGTCCATGGACACCACTAAGCTCAATTTATGCAGTGGATAAAGCAAGAGAGGAGGTGTGTCAGGAAGAGCTTGGTGTCTGTCCATGCACACATACACATGTGCAGAGTTGGGGTTACCCTGCTCACCACGTCCACTCTGGTGGGCTGGCACAATCCAGCCTGGGGAAATGTGATGCTTATCACAGTCAGGATCTGGTCAGTGACTTGATCCTGACTGAGGCTCTCTGTTCATAGATCATGCCAGATGTCCATGTAGTGATATTTCCCCAGCTTCTTTTCTTGGAGGGGCTTTTGTAAGAAGATATTGGCAGAGGCAACCAGTCAAACCAGTCCATAGTGATTTTGCACTGCACCTTTTCAGCTGCCTGAGAAGTTGTTCTCTTGTCACTTGCAGTGTCAACACCCCTAGCAAGGCCCAGTCCAGCCCGTTCTTACCTGAGTTGCTCTGTCAGCCATGGCTGACACTGCTCAGTCTTCAGTTCTTGGTCAAGGCAAGGTCATGATGCTCCCCTGATATCGTCATTTGCCTGTTTGGGAACGAAGCCCTGTTCTTTTACCCACCTGCTTCCTTCTACTTCAGAGTGTGAAAAGAAGCCCATTTGACTAATCAGGCATGAAAATCTGTCTTTAGGAAACCCATAAAGATAGTTGATTGACTCCCAAATGCTGATTCTGAGATTGTTGTTACTAGGAGAGGTATGTGATCCCAACAGGATCAGAGCTCACTTTAAATCTTTAAGTCTGATTATTAAATCAGTAATTAAATGAACACATTTGTATGGATATCAGATAACAACTAGTACAAACTAGGCAATTTATATTCAAATCTCTAAACAACTGCAGACTCAGTCATTATCACACACTAGAGATGGGTTGACTGAGGGTGGAATCACCAGTGAGTACCACAGTACACGAACACTTTTGATTTTCCTCTCACCGTCTGCTGCAGATAGAATAAGGCTTTTGTTTTGTTCAGGTAAACTTCTATATTTTCTTTATAACAAACACTTTTATATTTATTTTGTTGCAGTCTGACCCAAAGGCCTTTTTGGTTATGGAAAATGTACTTTTTGAAGTGAAAGCTTGTGGAGAGCTGTGAGTCCTTGGTACTCCCGTGGAGAGGAGAGGCTTGATAAGAAACCTTCCTAAAGGTTACAGTGACCCTTTGGAATACCCCCAGCATGCTTTGCGCCTTTATGGTAATACCTTGTACCCAGCTGGCTAGTCGGTTCCCACCCCACCCCTACCTTTCCCCATAGAAACCACTGCGTTTGCCAGGGAAGACCAGGGAGTTCCCGTCCCTGGCCTCCCCTTCGCAGAGGCTGCTTGAGCAATAAAAGCTACCTCCATGGAACAGCCATATGGTCTCCTTGTCTGTTTGTGTCCCAGAGTCAGCCTGAGGGTGATTCGCAAAAGCTGAAATCACAATAGCTGAATCGCTAAGAGCTGATACCACTGCGATCACCCGCTGCCTGGAGAGACAAGCCATAGCCCCTGGAGGAGTCGCTCTCTGCAGGGCACTCTTTAGGGCCACGGCATGCCGGTGCTGGCCAGCATCGCCCCCACCCCTCGGCAAAAACTCTGTGAAAATACCTTATTCTACCCAGATAGAACGTTAAGGGTCATTTCCCATTGCTCTGACAGGTAATAAATGTTTGTTTCCCTCCAACAATATGTAAAACAATGATGAACAGTCTCAGTGTATCTAAACCAACAATGACTTTTCTAAGTAAGAAATTATTGTCTGAGCACCTGTTGCACAGAATAACTGCACACAGCATGTAAAGAATTCGACTCAGCCATAGTACAGTTAAAAATGCTTTTATGATAAATTATGAAAGCCAGAAATCTCACTATTGTGAATTTATAGACCAGCTATTTTAATTTAATATTCATTATGTATCATAGAAATAGAGTGACTATCAGGAATAACAAAATAAAAACAAAGGAACTTCAGACTCTTAGTCTGTATTTCTAGAAGGGCTTTATCGATTTTCTTTTTTATAGTACTTCTGGTAGAACTGAATTAATTACTGATGCATCCTAAGAGACAGACCTTTTGTCGGAAATTCTGTTTTTATTTTCTTTTAGAAATTTATTTTCTAAAAAATCCCCCAAATTTGAAAACGGCTGAGACTACTACAGTTAAATGAATACATTATCCTCACATTGATGTGAAGTTCTGCTCTGGTTGGGGAAATAAAAAGTGGCTTGTCTTGTTAAATATAGAGCATGACATTATCCAGTGGGTTGTTAGTTTAGCATTTCCCAATGCCTTATGAGACTTTCAAGTCTAGATATTTTTAGGATAGTGAAATCAACACTTTAATATGGGATGAAATTCATACTGTTAGGTCACAGGGGGCTACACAGCTTAGTTAGACATCCCAATAAACAGCAAAATAGCTTGGATGGTCTGGAATAGGATTGTTCCCTACTGCTTCTACTGCCAGTTGCTATTAATCTCCACTTAAAACTGCGTGGGCAAAACTGGAATGCTGTGACCAGTTTGTGTCTGATCTGCAAAAGTATCCACAATAGAGAAATGAGAATAACTGGAACACTACAAAGCCTGGTGTGTAAGCAGAGATCTAGAGTTTATTATTTGAGGAAAGGGAATGGTGATTGATGGACATGTGATAGCAACCTATAAGTATGTAAAAGGCTGATGCAGAGAAGAATAATCTAGTATTCAATTGAAAAAGTAAAAAGAAGTGAAAGGATTTATTCCAATAATTAAAACATATGTTCTATTTTAGGAAAATAAAAAAAAAGAATAAAAAGATCCAAACAAAAAGATCGAGGTAAAAGTGATAGAGAAGTGCTGAAACATCCTGCCCAGAAGTTCTGGAAGCACAGAAGTTCAGCAATGAATTAGACAAATATCCCTGAAAAATGAGTAGTAATCTATGGGAATCTCATTTAAAGTGGGAGCGTAAATTTAGATTATCGTGTGAACATTTTCAAAGGTTTATTTTAATTATTTTATTTTAAGTTGTTCTTTTCAAAAGCACCTGCTTCAGAACAGATGTAGGACTGCAGAAGGGTTTTCTAAGAATAAATGGATGGGATAAATAATGGATTCCTGTGTGGGAAAGAAAGGCCTGGCACAACATTACATTTCCCTTTCCATCCTTATGGTTTAGGCATACATTATATTAAAAATATTCTCGACTTCTGAGAGGTTTTAGGTCTGAGCTGTTTCAGTAAGTTCCTAGTGCAGTCTAAGACACTTTACTGATGAAAACTAATTTTCTAAGTTTTGTCTTCAGGGTTAGGCAGCAACACCTCGAAGCATTAGGAAAAAAGCTTTTTCCCACTGACTCCTGAAATGATGGTCAGGTGTTTAAGCTATAAAGATATTTAAAGACCTTAATAATTTCTTTCATAAATAATAATTTTTCCCCTTTAAAACAGATATTGAGCTTTGAGTCACTTAAAAGTACTTGAGATTATTGAATCTGTGGGCTGGTGTTTTTTGCATACCTAATAAAGAGCCCCCTGCATTGGTTTCAGTGGGATTTTGTGTAGAGAAAGCAAATTCAAGATCTCAGAGTCTCATGGAGATGCTTAGGGTAGTCTGACATGACACAGGTCAGAGTCACAACTCACACATCTATTTCCTGGCATGACATACTTGATAACTGCCAGCTCTCAGCTCCTCAGCCAGCATGCTTTATAAGACAGTCTCATTTGCCAGACATCAACTGCAAAGAAAACCTCATTAGAAAATTCTAGGGTGTATGAAGTATTCTGCAGTAATTTCATTGCTCTATTTGTGCACATGGGTTTCTTGGGTGGCAACTATGTGTGTAACTTCTGAGTTTGAGGCAAGAAAAACTGACATATGGTTACACACAGAAGATGCATAGTGGGGCAAAATAGTTTATCTGAAAAGGGAAATCCTGTTTGAGAAATGTTTTGGTGTTAACTGATACTTTCCTCTGTTTGAAAGTGTGACTATATTCTTGATATCTCCACTGAAGCAGGGAGGTGGGAAAAACTTTAAAGAGGTGGAAAATGCTCTTTGAAAATAAAGTCTAAAATTTATCAACTAAATATCCTCTTACCAACAGACAGAAAGTCTGATGACACAGTGAAGGGTGCAGCTATGCCAGATAAGATAAAAAACTAGCCACCTCAGGTCCTTCAGTGCATGAAGGTAAGTAGCACTTTTCATGTTATACACGTTCCTCAGTTTAAAGAAATATTTACATTAAAAAGAGACTCTAGTCCTTCTGAAGTATTATTGAGTTGAGGCAGCCTGGAGACAGGAGACTCTTCTTCATGTAATCGATATTTTCCTTTAGAGTTTGGCATCTTTGTTAGCAATGTTTCTTACTCAAAAGTATGTTTAATACACTTTAGAAATAATATATCTTGTAAGAAACAATGTAAAACATATATTGTGATAGCTTGGAGAACTTTTGTCATTGTGTCTAATGATGTTTAAAAAAAGGATGTTTTGCAGTAAGTGGAGCTAGCCTGACACACGAGTCTAACTACAATTTCCATTCTCACTTGGTGGCCACAAAGACCTCCCTGACACTTTGAAAGAACAATGTTGCAGATGTTTTAGATGTCACCACTTTCCTCAGAAATCACATCTTAATGTGAAGCTATTGCAACTGCAAAAGGATAGACTTAAATCAATCTGAACTGTATCTTCATGTTTTAATCCAATTATTCTGAAATAAAATAAGAAAATTGAAATAAACCACATTTTAATCAAAATTAAGATGGTAAATAAAAATATGAGAAATAATTTTTAATATGAATAATTTATGAAAGTGACACATGCAGTGTCATTGACAGCCCATTTTAACAGTCATACAATTTCAAAAATATTTTGTTAAATATTTGAATTTTAAATCTGATCCTAGAGATTTATACATCAAGCATTCAAAATGCTTGTACATTTCTCATCATTAATTATAAATATATCAGTTTGGTAAACCAAATGGCTTTGCTTTTACACCCCATCTTTCACTCACATTTCAGAAAAAGAAGCACTCAGTACAAGGGGAAAGTAAGTAAAAGGAATTTATCTCATTTCATAGCGGAACCCGCAGGTTCCCGTTCTTTTCAGATACCAACTAGAAAGACCCACTTTCAAGACAGATAATTATTTATTGTTACAGAGATGAAAAAGGTGATAGAAAGTTATAAAATCTTACAACCCTTCTGATGCAGGGAAGCCTGAGATATAGCAGCATTGGGCAGACCTCCGGTCAGGGCATAGCATTCTGCACAGATCCTATCCATTGTGAGCTGTGGGAGCTCTAGGGCTGTGAGGAGCTTGCTCACAGTACCAGTTCATCAGGCACTGACAGCAATCAATCCTGAAATATGTCTGAACCAATAACATTGCTCACATGTACATTGACTAACTATATGTTGATTATGTGTATATTGATTAATTATATTATCGATTAGATACATTCAGTGGTTGCACAGTACTTACAATATTAGATGTATACACCAAATTTGCCTTTATGTGGATCACCAGCTCCTTGTACAATATTTTTCTAGGCTGATCACTACTTAGGAAAGATTAAATATTTTTGTTCATGGGTCTGAAACCTATAGCTTGTGATGCTGTGAGGGTATTTGCTTGGTTTAGTACAGGTCTTTGGACATGCAGAGTAGAACAAAAAATAAATGTGAAATTCCATTGATGCAAGACAATTTTTAGTGAAATAGAAATAAAACATAATCATAGAATCATATAACACCAGCTTGGTAGGAACTTCACAGATCATCTGTTCCAACCTTTCTTAGCAAAATCACAGTCTAGACAGGGTGGCCCAGCACCATGTCCTGCTGAGTCTTAAAAATGTCCAGTGTTGACGAATCCACCACTGATTGTTTCTGATTGTTCTCACTAAGGAAAATTTTCATCTTTTGTCTAATCAGAATCTCCCTAGGAATAACTTTTACCCAATATACCTCATCTTTTTCATGTAACTCCTTGTAGAAAAGGAGTCTCCACTTTCTTTTTAGGCACACTTTATATACTGGAACATGGTGATAAGGTCTCACCTAGGCCTTCTCTTCCACAGGCTGAACAAACTCTCTCTGTCTGTCCTTATAGGCAGCGTCCCAGTCCTTGGATCACCTTTATGGCACTTCTCTGGACCCTCTCCAGCCTGTCCACATCTTTTTGTATAGTGGGGACCAAAACTAAACACAACATTCCAGGTGTGGCCTGATAAGCGCTGAGTAGAGTCCCTGCCAGTGATGTCCTTTTGTGGTGGGTTCACCCTGGATGGACAACAAATGTCTATCAAAGCCACTCAATCACTCCCTGTTCTCAACTGGACATGAGAGAACAGATACGAGGAAAGGCTTGTGGGTCTAGATAAAGACAGGGAGAGATCATTCACCAG
>VYZT01057021.1:0-18499 GCA_013400735.1 Pomatostomus ruficeps | reverse complement strand
TGCCTGGGGAGTGCCATATCCATATTCATATGTAAAATTATCTAAACAGGGCATTGTCTAACCAAGTCTCTGAGGTGCATGCTGAAGTATGACAATAGTAATTGCCTTATACAGGTATTCAAAATAGACAAAGATTTTCTGATTCTTGCAATTTTCAAAGAAGATCATTTGCTATATGTAAAGATAAGTTCTCCCCCTGAACTTTCTGGATACTTTGACAAAAAGCGCCATAGAAATTTTCCTAGTACTAATTTTTGAATGGGTCAATATGCATCCAACATTTAATCAACTATTGCAAATAAATGTTTTATTTAAGCCACTGATCAAATCTATTTATCATATCAGAAGGTTAAACACTGAGATTTCCACAGTACCATTTATCATTAACTATGAATTTTTCAAGCTGAATAATACCTTTTTTAATCAAGAAGATAGACAAAAATTTACTAAACTTTCTTTTTTGAAATCAGGTCATTAGTTAATATTTGCAAAGCACTTAGAAAAAGTCAAGCATCAGACATGTACCTATAAGGTTAGAAACTTGAAATTTCCATTCATTGTTCTCATCACTCATTGTTCTTCTCACTGAACAATTCACAAATTCCACACAAACCTTCGCCTTCATCAACTTTCTTACTTGTTCCTTGGTTACAAATCTTACATGGAATACTATACCTATCTTTCTGTATTGAAGGCGAGGATTATTTAAGAAAGAAAACTGTTGTTAAACAATACAGGATAGAGACCTGTATGTGAACAAATGCTCTGAAAGCTTGATAAGCAAGCTTATGTAAAAACAAAAGCAAACTTATTTGTTTTTATAAGTATTATTGACAATATTGTCAAGAATAATTGCAAGGTAGAAGCTTTTACTTAGATGAAAGAAGACAGTTCTTGGAGAACGGCAAGAACTATGCTTTTCTTCAGCAGAGGTTTGTGTACATACTCACTTGAAAAGTAGACCAGAGTTGACAAAAATTTCCAAACCTATACAGGCATCTCATATTATCTCCAACCATCTCCATCTACTCTTAAACTGATGTAATTCACATTGCAGATTATGTCCAATATAGGGATCTTATTGAAAAGTCCTAAACTCTGTTTATTACAAGAGCAGACTGCTAATCTCAGGCACAGCTCTTATACAACAGGAAATCAGTATCCATCATCAAACCACATGCAGGTCAAGCAGAAAATGTATAGTTTCAGACACTTGTATTTTCTCCTGCTTTTTGGAACTGTTTATTAGTTAGTATACTGGATTTTTAAAAATAATTTCTGAAGTGCCTAAGGCTTCTTAAGCATTGAAAAAAGAACCTATAAACATGCTTCTGGATTCATTCAGTCCATTCAGAAACCAAGGAACTGGCAAATTACATGGTACTGAAAGGAATGTATGAGCTGTTTAGTATTCTCCATCTAAGAATCTAAGCAATGACATTTTACAAACTACAGAGAATTATTTATGAATTATAGGGAAGAATTTCTGGGGTTTTAATTGCCTTTTTTTGTTTCAAAACAGAAAGACAAATTATCCAATTCAAACTTTAATGTAAAATACACTTATTGGAATGGAAGAAGTAGGAGAAAGAACTGAGGCTCCAGACGCTATTTGAATCTTAAAGTTTTTTGGAAATTGAAAAATTAAATCAAACCAAAACTTTAAGCAGATATTCTAATAATAATTGTCTAACATCTAGTTTTAAGTAAGACAGTTTATAGGGTTTTCACTGATCGATCCCATGAACTCATTCATTTGCTTCAGTAATTAAAACAAACTACATCTTTTATGTAGTTTTCTTAAAAGTTGCATTAAAGGAGTAGTTTAGTTTGAAGTCTACACACCTCCTGCTGTTACATAAAATTATTCTGGAGCATTGAAGCTAAAAAAGCTTCCAGTCATTCAAGTACAATACATGTAGAGACATTTTTGCATGACTTTATTTTTTCTGGATGTTAGTCAAATTAACTTGTAATTCTAAAAAACCCACAGCTTCCAATGCAAAATAATTTGAAGTGGCAACATATCACTCTAAATTGCAATCACATTGCAAGGTGTTACAATTTGTAAACTCAAGCTTAGTCTTGCATTTATTTTTATAAATGAAACTTTTTTAATGAGAAGAAATTTCATTATAGAAAATCAAACTCCATTCCAAGCATTTAATTTAGAAGAGACAAAATAAAAATTATTTCCAGTTTACATTTGTCTGCATAGTTTTAAAACCCTCTTGGCATTTCTGCTTTATTCTGTAAGAGAAGGAGGGGCAAGGGAAAGGACTGCAGCTACTCCTGGTTTATGGTGGCTCTTATAGACTGAATATCTGCATATCAGTACAATACAAGAAAACAGTAAAGACAGTAAAAAAAACTCCCTAAGTACAATTGGTATTTTTACTGAAATAATGACTTGCAAAGAATATCAAAAGATAGCACTGTGCATTCTTTTATTGTAACTGTGAGTTAATAGAACTGTAATCTCATTACTTCTAAAGATATAGTTTGCAATTTTTTGGCATCCTGATGATCGGGTAGACAAGATGTAGCTTTGCATGTGTACAGGTTGAATCTTATCTTCTGGCAATTATATTATCCACATGGAATGAGATATCAATCAATAAAAAGCTAATGATGGTCAGGCATTGAACATAGACTGCCCAGGGAAGTGATGGAACCACCATTCCTGGAAGTGTTCAGAAGTTATGTGGATGTGGCACTTGGAGATATAGTTTAGTGGTGACCATGGTAGTGCTGGGTTAATGGTTGAACTCAATGATCTTAGAGAATCTCAGATATTTTTCAACATCGATGATTCTTTTACCTGAAAATATTTTAGGGGAATAGTCAAACTGATGAAAAAAATATTTAGAAATACTCTTTACTACAAACACAAACCCAGAAAATCAAGACTTTATGTAATCTTGGATCATGTAATTCCAGTGGAATTTGTTTGTTTGTCTATGGTAGCTGATCCTGACTACCACTGCCAGGTCCCGCCATGTGGCAAGAGTCACCTGAGTATGGGATGTTGTGGGGAGAGAAAGGTGCCCAGCTGCCTGGGCTTGCTGAGCTGTACCAGATGACCTTACCTCAGTTAGGACCTGAAGTAAGAGATCCTTAAAGCTGTCGTGTTTATCAGGCAGTTTTCTCTTCCTCTTGTGATAAAGTCTTCTCTGTGGAGCAGAGGAGACCTCAAGGCTTACATTTTTAGAGAAGTGAAAATGAAGAATTCTTCTTTAGTCCAGGAGCACTCTCAAGAGTATATACTTGCTCAAATTACTGATTAGTGTGCTTGCATGGGTTATGCTCCCTGCCCCCAGCAGTGCTTTTACATAACTAACTAAGCAAATTAAAGAAGCAGCCCTAGCAACATGGGTCAGAATCCTATTTCAGCACTCTTATGTAAGTATCTCATATAGCAGGCTACAGAGTCATGTTCCCATTGTCTCCCTGTAATTGCCATGGAATTCGTATTTTGTAAAAGAATGGAATCCACTGGCAGTGGAGCGTGGAGAGCAGCTGAAGAGTGGAATAGCTGATGATTATTTCTTAGCAAGTCAAGTACTTGTCTGAGTGCCCCCTAGCTGAAGTTGACAAGTAGGTGGGAGAGAAGCTCATGTTTTGGACTGTTTTGTGCTTCCTTTACACAGTCAGTATTGTCATGTTAAGGTAATGAACTTTGAAGGCTCTCTGCAGCTTTTATGTTATGCATTCCTTAAGCCTTTGTCCAGCAAGGGCCAGAATTGGTGAATGCAATTTTTCATCCTTAGCTACAGCAGCAAAATTCCAGCATAAATCAAAAAAATTCTCCAGATTATTCTATATATATCTTAATGTCACATTTAATTGAAGCAAACAAATACATGCCTAAATGTACCTATGTGGTAATGCAGGGCATGGAAGTGATAGATAGTCTTTCAAATGATCCATAATTTTAAATATACTTTTTGTTTTTCCCATTAACGATGTGATTCACTAAATATAAATATTTTGAAAATGCATAACATATATTTGATTGACAGTAATGGCTTCTTTGGAACCAACCTAGTCAAGTAAACCAATATACATATAATTTGGAATTTATTTAAATAACTGGTGAAATTAGATAGCTACATATATATATAGATATAGATATAGATGTATACACTCCAGTTGCACAAGATGGGACTGTTAAAACAGTAGCAATCATCCTACTAAGTAGGCATGCTGTTTTCCATAGCATGTTTTTAAGGTTCTGTGCCCAAAACGCTTTTGACAACTTATTCTTCTCTTTTTTTCTTTTTCTTCTTTTTTTTTTTTCTTTTTGTTTGAATTAGTAACTCAGCTATCAAAAACTGAAGAGGGCAAGAAAGGTATAGGGCAAAGAAACCAAGAATCCAAAGTGTCAGAAAAGTGCTTGGAACATATGCTAATTAATCTGTCTTTCATCTGTTCCCACAAGAGTCAGCATATGTAGAGTCAGGTCCAGATGAAATAAGAATCTAACAGTACATAGAAACTATACTCACACCCATCTCAGTCTAATCTAGTATGTAGTTTTATGGAAGGACTGTGTCCTGACTGGATTCGAAAGAAGAGAAAGCCATATGGATCTGTTCAACAAGGATATGTTGTTTTTGTAAATAATATGAAAAAAGAAGAAAGAATTGACTGTCACCTTGATGTAAAAACTCATACAAAGCCACTCATTTATTTGTCTGACGTTTATCATGGTTAATCTTGGTTTATCTTCTTTTTCTTATTAACACCACCCCACCCCCAGCTATTGGATCTAGGAGAAAGATCATTCTGATATACTATATTTTAAATGGCAAATCATGGATTTTCAGAGCTTGTAACAATTAGTTGGAAAGAATAGTAACACAAGTTCCATGAGATCAATCTCTATCCACTTGTAAGTGACCAACAAACCCCAGCAATGGAAGAAAGCTCAGAGAAAACAGGCAAACATGATGTGCTCATGAAGCTCAAAAAAGAATGTAGGAATGGGATCACAGCTTTTGTAAAGGAAGCTGAATTTCTCTCAGCAACAAGGGGAACAGAAGGTGGACTTCATTATAAGTACATATCTGTATCAATTAAAGGGGTTAGCTAGTTATGTAAATGGTCTTCCAAAATTAATAGATTGAATGGATTATATTCCTAATCCAGACAGATTAACATGGAGGAAGTGTGTCAGTGTCTCAGCCCAGCACAGAGTATAAACAACAAGCCAGCAACAGAGAGAACGTTGAGGAGAGCAAGGAGCTTGAAATGGTTTCAACCCATGCAGTCCTTTCCAATTCCTGGGGATGCTCAGTTATGACAGTGAGCATGGCAAGCATGGGAGTCATGTTTGTACTGTGATCCATGTGTACCTTACACTTGCTGTACTGTGCTTGTGTTTGCAATCCAGTATATTGCTGTATCACTTTTATAAATCAAAACTCCATGTAATGTCAGTTATCTTCAAAGAAATAAATTTAGTATGAAAACATTAAATCTTCCTCATGTGAAAAAACTAAGAATCAGAGAATATTGAACTATGACACCCAGAGGGTATATTTGTGAAATAAACCTAGTATTATGAAATGACTACATTTTAAAAGTTAGCATTTTATTAAAGCCAGCATTGATTCTGTTGAAGGAAATGTAGCAAATATGGCTAAAATAGTGATAACATGAAGTTTAGGAAAATATAAGCTATGATAAAAGTGCAATCTCTTATTTTGTTTCAATGATGGCAAGTTCCGATATCTGCATCAATTTTTCTTTAAATTCCCTTTTAATTTTGAAATTTCCCATTACTGAGATGTTCAAAAGAATTTTTATGTTCAAAATAAATGAAACATTTTTTTCAGAATAATTCATTCTGCTCTGAAAGCATTTGTCTCTTTCTTCAATTCACTGAAAATGATGCTTTTATTTTAGCTAGTGCTTTCATATTTGTTTTTGTAACAAAAAATTAATTTTAAAATCAGTTGTATCCTTATCTTTGCTTACTATATATCGTCTTCCTTGTCTTTATGTCTATTTAAATGGAATTTAGCGAAATGGTGGGGCAACTGTTTTGTATCATCTGATGTAGCATAAGACATGTTTATTCTTTACTTGTCTTGTAGACAAGAAAGGTGAAAAAGTGAAGCTATAGAGAGCTCCTTGAACTCTCCTTCACCCTTCCATTTTTCTGCAGTAAGAAAAGTAAAGGCATACATTAAGTTAGGACTAATATTTGAAGAATGTTGGAATAGTCCTATAATTTCCAAGTCAAAACATGCAAGTAATTCTGCAAAATAATGTCTGTACAATTTAAATGTTGTATATATTTCAGTTTACATGAATAATTTTGAAAATCTTTTTTGTGTTGTATCTATACATAAAATGCTTTTTTGCACAAATATGAACATTTAAAAAGGAAAGAAATATGGAATTTTCCAAAGGTAGATTCATAGTAAAAGCATAACTGAAGTACTCAGGCTGCACTGTCAAACTAGTCATACTTGGCTGCTAATCCACAGCCCATACCCATTATCAAACACATTTAGCATTGCGTATTTTTAGTACGGGTCTAGAAAATTGTGATTTTCTGTTCAAAGGACACATGAACTTCAAATCCATGCATCTTCCAAGGAGGGTAGGTTCTAAGACAGAAAATACTGCTTGTAGATGAAATATCGTGTTTCAGAAATCTCTGAGAGTGGTTGATGGCACATCTCTTTTGTGAAGTCAATCTATCTACAAAATCATTCCCAACATTTTATTCACATACATCCTCTTATTTATGAGACAAGAAACACAGTAGGGTATAGAAACTGGATATACTTTTTAAATACTTTCTGTCCAGAAATTTTGGCAAGTTAGTATGTGCACAGGCACACAGTAATAATATGCTATTCCCTTTGGTCCTCTTCAAGATACCATTCATTTTAAAAATAGTGGCATTGCTAAATTTTTATGCCTTTTTTTCCTGATTTTTTCCCCGTATTTAATTATATATTATTATCTTATTCCTCTTGGTGACATCTGTTAATTTAATTTGGCTGTGCAATCTGATTGCCATTACCCAATTTCTTAATGATTACATTGTGAATAATTAATACTTTTTTATTCAGTTTCATTGCCAGGAAAACATTTATCTAAATTACACAGAAAACCTTTTCATGTAATCAGCCTAACACATAATTGTTTCCTCTTTTCAAATTAATCTTAACTTTCAATTGTTAAAGTTACTTTTGCAAGATTCTGTTGTTCCAGCAGTTCTTTTATTAAGTCTTGTTGTGCCCAGAACTGTCCAAATAAGAACACACAGTCTCTGCCTTAAGTAGTTTTTATGCATCAGGTAAAAAGAAGTTACTTAAACTACACAATTTGCAGGCTCAAGCCTTTTTTGTGCAGAACTGCATTTAACAGTGATTGCTCTTCTCACTCTATATTTTCACTGCATTTCTTTTGCAACCTCTTGAACCATCTTTTTAGTCATGACCATATTTATTCTACAGCTGCTGATCAAGTCGTGAAGAATTGCTTTCTTATAATTGAGATTTTCAGTTGTTACTAATGGTGTTATATCTTTCGTTCACCTCTAAGTTTACCTTCAGGAAAGAGGAACAGCGCTCAACAGTCATGGTCAGTTGTTTTCTGAGAGGCAAATCCATATAAAAGATCGAGGTTGATCCCAAGAGGACAGGCAACAGTGATAAATCCATATTTCTGAGAATTATTAGTCTGATTCAACTGCTTGGAGAGTTTTGATAGGACTTCCTCAGTGGACAGAATGGTAGAAATACAAATTCTGCTTATATTCACTTGTTGGAATATGGAGTACAGTTTAATCAGCTAAAATGCAAGATCTTATTTTGTTTCTGGTCTGTAAAAGCCCTAGAAATCTACAAAATTGCAGTGGCAATTTGGCAGGTTACTACTGCAATGAGATGAATTGTCCATTAGGTAGACAGACAAAAATCACAGCCTGATGCATTTTGTAATTTCAAAGTGGCACTGAGAAAATAATGTAAATTAGTAAACCCATAGTCACAGAATCTGTTTCTAGAGTAGGCTTTTTGCTTTCTGTTCAGAATCTATCTCAGCATTACCGAGCTAGTATCTAAAATGGGACAATCATTAATGGAGATTCTATAACTATGATCTCTGCCTTTTTTCAGCAAATCTACCAAAAAGCCCCGCACCTCTATCCTGGAGTAGTCTTTACAGTCAGTTGCATAATTTTTATTAATGTGATACCTGCAGACTGTTTCCATTGTCCCGATTACAGCAAAAGTATTTTATTCTTGGGTTAATCCAGTTTCTGATTAAAAAAAAGAAACAACAAAAAACATTCTGAAATACATTGGCAAAATAACAACCATGTCTGAAATCCAAATTAAGATACGTTATTATTTCAGGGAGCACTGTGAAAAGAGAACGATTAAATATAATGGAAAAACAAAGAAAAAAGAAAATACTTTTGAGGTCTGGGATTAAGCATGTTAGGTATTGAACGAGTGTCATTTTTCAGTACCAATGGTGATGGTATAAAACAATAATTGGGTTAAGGTCTGGAATAAATGCAATGCCTGCAATTTGTCTAGTACTGAACTGTGACCATAGGACAACTGAACAAGGCTCTGCCTGCAGTTAGCAGAGAAAGAGAATGACATAGAATGCAGGGAGGAGAAATAAAAGATTTAAGGATCCAGAACCATGGAGTGTTAGAGCTATGATTACTCACCAACAGCTCAGACTATAACATCAAACAACTTTCCCTTTTCTAAAATGATTTAGTATTATACAACTGGAATCAAATTAGGATAGTAATGAGCCTTTGTCTTACACAGACACAAAAGGAATTAATGAGTAGAGTAAAGCCGCACTGTCAGTGTAGCAGGGACTAGAATCTATTCCTGGTGTGATGTCTTCAAGTGCTTCTCTAAGACATTTGAAGTAGAGACATACATGGATAGATGCAACACCCTTATTTGGTAGGTAATAAAGCAGGGTGATCCCCAAGTGGGGAGTAAATTTATTTAAAAAATGAAAAAAGGGCAACAAATTATTTTCTCTCCTCTACTGACACAATTCAAACTGTTCATGCTTCCAGTCTTCCCTGAGACATTATGACTTCTGGAGCTAGCTTTCCTTTGATTCCTCCTATGTGGCACAATAAAGTGTTAATTCTCCAAACATGTGGTGGAATGCTGAATGATAAACTCCCCCAAAAGGCCCTAGGCCACTAAGAAAAGTTTCAGATAAATTGCTTATCTCAGTTGTGCTTCCAAGCCTTCAGAGGTTCGCCATTTCTAATTTACCATGAGACTTGTGGGAAAATAATCCTTCCTGCTGGCAAAACTCATGAAAGTCATGTTTTGCCAGGGAAACCAAGGTCTTTTTGGGGAAGCAGAGGGTGGCAGCGGGGGAGGAGGGAGGGAGGGGATTGGAAAAACTTAACATGAAATGCCTAAAATTAGCATTAGCACAAAATGCCTAAAATACACAGTTTTTTGAGATGAAGGTATATGTTTGCTATTCTGCATGGAACACATCTGTTTTATTTTGTTATGTCTTAATATTTTTGAGTGCTATAATACTTGGAGTTGTCTCTTTCATTTAAATATAAACATATAAAGATGGTAACTCATTTTAATAAGGGATGATAAGGCTTTTTTTCCATCTGCTCTGTAGTAAGACTATGGTGTAATGTACTTCATCCCAATTCAGTGCAGTTAACCTTCATTATCTTTTCGTTTTGAGGTCAGCTTTCATGTTTTTCTCATACTGTATGAAATAGATACAGAAATAGTCACTTTGTTGACTTCTAATTTTCTTCTTCATAAATCATTGTCATAGAGTGGTATTCTCCCTGTATTTATCAAGGCCTGAGAAGGAAAACCGAAATGTTCCTACTTGAAAACTCTGAATATAACATATTGTGTTCAAAATGCAACTCTGCCAGAACAGTATTCAGGCTTTAATACGGTAAACATCCATATTAGAGAATTTTGGGATTTGAGCTATTAAGGCATGTTAGGAGTGTCTGCCTCCTCTAGCAGCTTCAGACCAAGACTCCCTCCTCCCCTGGGTTGTTGGCTGGAGCCCAACTTGGTACCTGGAGTCCCTGTCCAGGCTGAGAGGTACAGCCGATTCTTTTCTCTTTTTCAGGGAGACAGAAAGTGAAATTACATGGGGAAAAATAGTCAAGAAAGAAAGGATTTATACAATGAAAAGCTAGTATAGACTGGGACTGGGAGTGTACTGACTGGTCCTTTTTACATCTAACTGTCCTCTTTTATCCCCTCTGTTCTGTCTTCTCACACTTGTTCCTCCTGATGTCACATGATGCCCCCTTTTGCCCATCTTTTACCATCACCCTAAACATCCTGTAATAAGTTTCATACATTCCACAAACCCTACCTGAGTAATCCATAATACTCTTGCTACCTTTTTTTCCCTGTGGCAGTTCCAAGGTAAGCATCTTCAAGGCTGTACCTGGGTAGTTCCTTTATGTCCCATCCACCACTGAGTTCTGATCTTCATTATTGTCACTGTTGTCACTTCTTTTAGGTTTGTGTGCACATGTGTTTAGTTATAAATTTCTTTTTTACTTGTAATAGTCCTTAATCAAGTAGCTTAAACAAGCACACACCCTCAGTTTCCACATTCTCTTACACAGAATATAAGCTTGGTTTTTTAACTAATAAAGGCGAAATTCTTGATCAGATATCTGTTCAAGTTTTCCATCTCCAAATTCACAAGTATGCCACTCAGTTAACAATTTCTGTGATTAAAGGAGCTTCCCTTTCTTTCCTTATGTTTTTTGATTATTGAAAGACTTTCAATAAGGATAGTAAAAATCAAAGCTTTTGATTCATATAATTTTTTCTCTTTTACCTTCTAAATTCAAACAGATCAGTGAATTAAAGTTAATAGTTACAAGGCCCTTGATGTTGCTGTTTGTCCATATACAACTTTCAATCTACTCCCTAGTAAAATTAGAATGCTATGAGCTCCAGGGAAATTTTTAAAACCTGACAAGTTGAATACAGCACTTGGCGATGGAAAACCTGAATAGCATATTTGATCAAGTATTTGATCTTAATTTATTAATTTACAAAACAATGCTTACAACTGCTCACATATCCAGACACAGCAAAATCTTTTTTCCTTTTTAATACTAATTTACTTCAATTATTGATGACACTATTTTGTTCTTTCTAATATCTTGTGCTGCTTTGATTGACTCCTACTCTACATTCCCTCTAATGAACCAATTTTAATTATACTCTTCTATGTGTTTGTTAGAATGTTTAATGGTCTAATGTTAGTCTATGGTTATGCTGTTATGACAGAGCGATCCTCATTACTGGTTAGCTTGAGAAGCTGCCAAAGAATCTGCTATTAGTGATGAGAAAGGCTGTGACACAATGTTCTCAAAAACATTATAATTCTAGTGTAATTTAAGATATTTACATTAGCTTTCTCCTACTTGAATGACTATATTTTAAAAAAAATCCTTCAGGTTACCTGAAGCATTTATGGAATTTTAATCCCTGGATCCTGTTTCATATATATATGGTAAATATCTTTTCTCGTAATTTGAAATTAAGTAATTTTGGACTGCAAAATATATCAGTAAAAGCGGTATAATATTTTCAGTGAATATATGGAAAGTGTTAATGTCCTGTGAAGTCAGCTACTTAAAAAGGCAAAAATGCTCAAACAAGTCAACTGTTGGTTTCAATTTTTCAACCATTAATACTTGATGACATAAAAATAATTTCTAATTTAATTTTTTAATAATGTCAAATTAACATTATTAGTCATTATTTTTTTATTTGTGATTTTCAAGTCTGTTTTGTGATAGAGAGTTTTTAGAATATAAAAAAACTTCTTTTAAGGCACAAATTTTCTATTTCTGTAAAGTAAGTTTGTAAAGAACACCATGGCAAAGTTAGGTGTTGGCTCTAGAGGCAGTTGAATAAGATATAAGGATGATGGTCGATGAGAATATCATAAGCATGGAAAAGTGAGAGAAACAGTGAGACACGTGGCAGCTGTTGGAGTAGTGGGATGCATTAGATGAGATGTGGCAGCGGATTGTTCAGCTGTCACAGGAACTTTGCTCAGGGAGATAAATCTGACTCCAACAACAGGTGACTCCATGTCTTGCTGTGTCACCAGCTTGTCCTGTTTTCTGATTGTCCCAGGAGCTACTCTCTGGCATCCAGAGAACCATGAATTTGCCAGCAACCAGAAGTGGATAGAAAACTGAGAAGAGGGATATATCTGGAACTTGAGTGTGACTTTTTTTGCCTACCTCTCTTCTTACTATCAGTTTTACATTATCTTGACAGTGCTGGGAATATGTACTGGATTCTAGTGGGAAGCTGAAGGAGAAGGACAAGCAGAGTGCAGAGACAGTCACACAGGCAGTATGATCATCACAGCAAGCAGTTGTGAGATTTGCTCAGTCTTTAAAGTCTTGGGCTTTTTGGAAAAGGTGGTGCTTGTGGGAACTACTGTATTGTATCATCCTGAGGACAACCGTTTTGCAGAGATGCCTTCAGTCAACCTGCAGAACAGCATGTTTGCATAAATATTGCTTAAATTTCATCTTTATGCCCAGTTGATCCTTACTCTGGGCAAGGCCTCCAGCAAGTCAAAATAGCTAAGCAAAACAATGCAATGAACCAGCAGCAATAACACCAAAATTATAACAAAGACTTGTTTATCATGTCTGGATTCCAGTCTAATTAATCACATAAAAGCTGTCCTCTTACCCCAGGCAAAAAAAGGCCCGTGCTCCTTACCTGCATGTGCATTATGTAAATTAAAGTGATTTTGCATCTGTACTAAGCTTTGGATGTACTAAAATCTCCCACATCTCTGCCAGTGCAGTAAGGATGGGATGCTTTGATGTTTGACAAGTTAGAACTAATATAAATTTCCTGGTAACCTTTGTTTCACACATATAAAAGATGTTGTTGGAAGAAAGATTACTACCTTATACCCCACCAGCTTTTGTTAACAAAATAGAGGTACCTGATGGGATTTTGCTATGGGTAAGGAACCATTGTAGTTCCTTCTGACTTCAGAGCCATAAATACACTAATTACGACAACTCCCTGTCTTTCTCTCCACCATGACTATTTTTGGTAAAACAGTTCTTGTGTCCAATTATGGGTTCCCCAGTACAAGAGAGACAATGACATACAACAGAGAATCCTAAAACGGGACACTAAGGTGACTAAGGGTCTGGAGCATGAGGAAAGGCTGAGAAAGCTGGTGCTGTTAAGCCTAAAGAGGAGGCCTAGGAGGCATCTTATGAATCCATATAATTACCTAAATAGTGAGTGCAAAACCAATAAAGTCAGACTCTTTTCAATGGTGCCCAGTGAGAGGACCAGAGGCAAGGGGCACAAATGTTGCCTTAAGCAGGTTACAAGTTTCACTCTGTCATGTTCTCTTTTGAGATATTTCAGTTTCAGTGTTTGTAAAACATAGAGGAACCTTTGAAAAAAATATAACTCAGGATTCTCCTTATTTTTATTTTCCTTTTTTCTTTTTCTTATTTTTCTTTTCTATTTTTCTTTTTCTTTTTTTTCTTTTTTTTTTCTTTTTCTCTTTTTTCTTTTTCTTTCTTATATTTTCTTTTCCCTTCCCCCCCCCAAACAAACAGAATATTATATAAATGTGAAAATATTTTTTTACTGCTAGGATGACTAAGACTTGGCATGGACTACCAGTGAAGTTGTGGAGTCTCTCTTGGAGGTATTCAAAAAGTGTTTGAACAGTGTTCTGAGCAACCAGCTGTAGCTGGACCTGATTAATCGAATTAAGCAAATGGACAATGTTGATCAGTATAATATATATAAATTTTCACTGAATATATTGAACTTCTGAAAAAGCATAGCACAGGATAGTCATATATAACATTTGCAAAGTGTTGTTTCTATTCCAAGTCAGTCTGATACATTTTTTTTGTCTGAAACCTATGGGATGCATAGCAACATTACAAGAATTTTATGTTCTCTGATATGCTTATGTAGGCTGAATTTTTTGTTTTCAAATTATAAACAGTAAAGATTCTAGTTTTAGAGAAATAAATAAGGCAGGGCTAGGTTATGAAAAATAAATTCAAAGCGTTCACCTATCTTTTATAGATGCTAAAAGTGAGAACTCCTTTTAAAAAGCCAGTAAATTTTTTATAGTGTATTTCATATCCAGCTTCATTTCAATAATTAAGCTGTTTATTCTCTCTGGAGAGGCTGTAATAGATCACTTAAACATGTTTTTCTCTATTATCAAGTTTGTATTTGTAATGAGAGAAAGTTTTGGTTGGTGATGTAAAGTTTGCTTACAAAAAGGGTTATTCATTGAATATACTACTCATCCCTGGATGTGAAACATAGTTTCCAAGAATCCTAATTGCAGTAGAATTTTTGAAATCTGATGTCTGATCTGGTTTGTGAAGCAGTACAGTTGCATTTATCCAATTGTTCCTTTCCCTTAGAACGTGGCATTATAGAAACTCAACTCAAACTTGCCTCTGTTTAAAGACTTAATCCATAACCTGGGGCTACTGCCAACGGAAGATTCAGTTGACTAATACATTTCCATAAAAGCCAAAATCAGAAGAAAGCAACAAAGAAAACATACATCCTTTTCTCCTTAACCTTCACGTATTACTTGTTATTTTCCAATGGTCTGTTTTAGACAGAAGCAAGTAGAGGCATTTAAAGAGTAATTTGAATTTCATTTAGAAGTGACTTCTGGAGCAGACTTCTATATCCCTCAGCATGCACTTTGAATGGAACTTATTGAGAAGACAAATTCAAGTGTTTTCCTGGCATCTGGACAGCTGATGGATGTACAGTTCAAAGTGAAGTTGCTTTGAAATACTTAATGTGTATATCACATCCTCAGTACCAGCTGTTTCACTCTGCAAGCCCAGACCTATTTATCTGCATTACTTGCTACTGTGGACATATTCACTGAATGCAGTTCAGTTTGAGCACACAGTAACTGTACTTGTGCAACACAGATGGCAAATGAATATGAACAAATTACTCCACATTGTTAAACGTCAGACTTATTATGGATACCTACAGTATGTTCAATAGGGCTGATCTGTACGTGCCTAATGGATACTTCTATGGGTATTTACCAACTGTCCAAACAGACAGAGCCCTTACTCCAACTGGGATGGGTGGACCTCTAGTTAAGTAGTCAAAGCTTTTAGCTTCTAGCAAGAGACTTTCTTATCAGAGAAATGGAAACGTATAAATAAAACTCTGTAAAAACTGTTGTAGAGGTTTAGTCCCAGCTGGCAACTAAGCACCATGCAGTTGATTGCTCACTTTCCCCCACAGTGGGATGAGGAGAGAATCAGAAGAGTAAAACAGAAAAAACTCATGGGTTGAGATAAAGACAGTGTAATAGGTAAATCAAAACCAAAACTCATGGACACAAGCAAAACAAAACAAGGAATTACTTCACTACTTCCCACTGGCAGGCAGGTGTTCAGCCATGTCCAGGAATCCAGAGCTCCATCACATTGACTAATGACTTAGGGAAGACAAATGCCATTGCTCCAAACATCCCCCTCTTCCTTCTTCTTCCCCCAGCTTTATATGCAGAGTGGAATGTCATATGGTATTGGATATCCCTTTGGTCAGCTGGGATCAACTGTCCTGGCTGTGTCCCCTCTCAAACTCTTGTGTGTTCCCAGCTTCCTGGGTGGTGGGATGGTGTGAGAGGCAGAAAAGGCCTTGATGCTGTGCAACCACTGCTCAGCAGCCACCAGAATATCCCTGTGTGATCAACACTGTTTTCAACACAAATCCAAAACACAGCCCAAGAGCAGCTACTCCGAAGAAAATTAACTCTGTCCCAGCCCAAACCTAGCACAACTGTTCCTGGAAAACAGCCTTAAACAGAAGCCACAAAATAACATGTCTGTTTCTCTCAGGTGTTTGCTTTTTCCTGCACATGAGAATAGAAAGTAAATCTTGTAGTAACATTAATGGCATCACCTTCCTAGCAGCCTCTACATACTCTAAATAATCATCATGAAAACTAACACTAATATAATATTTAACTGGGGCTTTTATCAGCAGTCATGTATCAATACACAAAAACCCCAAACATAGTCAGAGAGAGTTTTCACACTAAGCCTTATTTCTGAAAACTTTTACAGATAATTACACCAACTCTTTCACTGCCCTTTATTAATAATTTTTGGACTTATTTGTGAAAAGGAATGTATAGTTAATTGCTGCAAATTTAACTTTCCAGAAGTATGTACACTTTTGATTTCAGTAAGGAGAGTATAATTTAACAATGACAGAGGCTGATGAGTATAGTCCTGAACTACAGTGTAAAGTGATGGTCAATGCTGAGTATTTATCCTGTGCAAGCTT
The DNA here is from genome assembly GCA_013400735.1 of Pomatostomus ruficeps. Lineage (NCBI taxonomy): Eukaryota > Metazoa > Chordata > Aves > Passeriformes > Timaliidae > Pomatostomus > Pomatostomus ruficeps. The sequence goes on along the minus strand of VYZT01057021.1, from coordinate 2,105 downwards.
GCCCCTGAATTACATTAAGAGGTACTGCTAGTCTCACTTGTACAAAATTTCCCATTTCATCACACCTGATATTTTTTCCTTTTTTTTCTTTTTTTTTTGTTTGTTATGTCAGGATTACTGTTTTGATATTCATGGGATCTGGAAGACAAGATACTAACTGCAAAAAGATGGGCCCTGTTGCTGATCTTAAGTAATATTTTAATAGTTTGTCATTTTGACAAGATTTCTTTTGATTGCATTTGATCGCTTGGCTATTCCAATTACATACAGAGTTGAAAAAATGACAGTGGACATTTCTTTTAAACTACATGAAGTATTAATAGAAAATAATTCACAAGAAAGTTAAATGTCTACTGAATGTGAATATTTGCATAAAAGAATATCGTGGCACTTTTTAACCTATTTAATTAATATATCCTTTAATATATTAAGTAGTTAAACTAGAATTTTGGAAAAAATGTTAAAAAGAAAAGAAACTTTGCTTTCTTCTGTTATTATAGTCAAAGTCAATAAATGATTTAGGTAAAAGTATTTAAATTATTCTGGAACTCATAGGCATAAGCAATCACAGAAAAAATAGTTCACTGAGATTAAGGAGAAGTTCTTAGATCATTAAAGATGTAATTTAATTTTACTGGGACACATTTTCCATATATGTCAAAAAGATAGTTTTTATTCCTCTCTCAGACTGTATTTTCCATTTTGAGTGGATTTTTAACTGTGACATGTCAGCTTTAACAATCTGTGAATTTCCTGAAAAGGCAGGAAATTTGGTAATATAAATTCGGTAATATATGTTAGTAGTTTGAACTGAACCACAGTTTGGAAATCCAGTTCACAACATAATTAACTGACATTCTCATTCTCTAACTTGCTTTGACTTAGGGAAATTAAGACACAACCTCAGGCGGACAAAGGTTTTTCCTTAAATGAGAATATTATTTCCTGCATGAAAGGAAGACATAGGAGTTTCAGTTCCATAGATAGGAAGTGTGGGTCTGAAGACCACCAAGGTATTGCTGATTTGATTTTGGTTTGTCTTCTTTTTTCGTTCGTTTCCCACACCCACCCCCCATAGTGCAGATATAGTCAAGTAGCTCATAAAAGACACACAATGAGGATGTAAATTTATTTCCTGATGGATTTTCAGAGAGATCATAAAAGGGTAATGAAAGTCCTATAAAAGATCAAAGAAATTACGATAGTCTCAGTTAAAGGGAGAGAGAAAGTAATAGAAAGGGAGTGAGCCAGCATTATGAAATTTGTATATAACTAACAGGGTATCTCTAATTCCTACACATCTCATACCATTAGAGTAAGAAACTTGAAAATACTTATGAAACAGCACTTGTTGCAGCTGGGATTTGAGAAGCTTTTCAAGCAAAATCCTGTTGCAAACTATATAAAGTGAGGGAAAAAAACCCTCACACTGAATATGTTTTTACTGAGTCTTCCCCTTTGAATTAGTCACTCAAATTTCAGTTGGGTTTTGGGGGATTCCCCCAACCAAAGTACTATAATTTCACTGTGTGAAAAGAACAAATAATAGGTTTGCTAGGCTCACTTTTTCGTGTTCTATCCATGGCCATTATGACAAAGCCACCACCAATGTGAGTCTTGTCTTATACTTTACTGCTTTAAATCCTTTTAAAATAGTCTTTTTATACATAGCCCTGTAAATTGACTGCCCATTTCATATAACTTCATTTTTCTGTGGGCAATCAAATACATTAAAAGTCATATAATAGAAACATAGAATCATTAATTTGGAAAACACCTCCAAGATCACCAAAGCCAATCTTTGATCAAATTCCACTACATCCACTAAACCATAACAAGGAATAGCTAACATAAACTAGCTAAAATATAACTATGAATAACTAAAAGTGATAAGAAGAGAAAATGGTATTCCACTCTATAAATAAAATTTCCAAGGCTTTTAACTAAAAATTACTTAGACATTACTTAAATACTTCTAAAAGTGTTTCATATTTATTATAAGAAGTGGAAGTGAATTTTTAAAGTTATGGTCTTTTTTTATTTATCATTTTATCTAGCTTGACAAAATGAAACTTAACTGTTACAAGTAATTGCGGCGAAAAACT
>VYZT01057016.1:0-14259 GCA_013400735.1 Pomatostomus ruficeps | reverse complement strand
AATTACCGCTACTTCACCTCCCAGACTCCTTCCTTTTACAGACTGGGGAGCTATTTCACCCTGCTTTGCAGAGCTTGCTACCTCTCTGCATTCATCAGGATGAGGCTCCTTTCATTTCCTGCTGCTTCATCCCCCTTTGCTCACAGAAGAGCATCTGGCATTTCTCTAGGTCTGCTGTTGTAATGTTCCTGCTGCTCCTCCCCGTGACATGAGTACAAGGCTTGCTGAGAAGAAGAGATGGTACAAAAACAGACATACTTTCTTTCACCCATCTGCTTACCCAAGTAAAGACTAAGAAAATTTTTTCTGTTAGGCTTAACATCCCCTACAATAAATTAAAAGCTTCCTCTTCATTTTTGCGTGATGTATTGCACACTAAATTAATTCAAATTTAGTATCTTTTTTTAGCCATCTCTTTTAAAGGAAAACAACTTCTTTATCAGCTTCTTACTCCCATTTCTTCCTTCCTGACCCCCAAATTCCCATTCAAGTACACTGCAGGAGACTTAAAATGTAAAGCAAGGCACCTTCACAAGAGGTTTTGAGGAGGACCAGTATGGTACAAAACATCATTCTGGCAGCAATGTTGTTCAGCAGCCATCCAACTGCTTTCCATCAGCAGGAGTGCTTAGAAGTATCTCAAGGAAAATGTGACCTCTAAAAGAGGCATATTGCCCATTTCTGCGTGAAACACACACTGCATCCTATGACCAAAGAAGGCAGACTAATCGTTGAACCACCAGCATTTCATAGCTCGGGTTTCCAAACAGTGAGGGTGTTAACTTGGCATTGCCAGCCAAGCTGCCCTTAAATGAAGGAACACTGGGCTTTGAACCCTTCCCCCTAAGAGCCACAGCTGAATCTCCCAGTTTCTAACACAACAACAGAATTGTCTGCTCTTTTCTCTTTCAGACATTTAAAAGGAAGTGTGTTTTCTCTTCTATGAAATTTGAGAAAGGAGGGATATGTCTCTTCTTGCCAGTAGAAAAAGCGAGGTCTGTCAAGACACCTAAATCTGATCATCTTCAGTGCACTAGGAGGGCAGGGCTTTGTTGGGTGGCTGCAGTAACACTGTATAAAAACCACGTCAAAAGGAGTCGTTTAAACCCATGTAAATCATGTTCATTGACGTATAACCGCATCCATCACTCCTAAATGATATGCCAATCCAAAAAGTGGGGCACCAGATCCTTCCATCGTGCTCGAAATGAATACTAACTTACCCTCCTTGCATCTTCAGGGAGTTCTATGCCTCTCAGTTTAACACAGGTCACGGAACGTGACTCCTCGGTATTAAGCAGAGCCCAGCACAGGACGGTGGCGGCAGCAGCATTTGCAGTGTTGCTCAAACACTCCTCACTTGACAGTGCCCTTCATTTATAGTTAACGAGGATGTGACAGCCTATTCTCCTGGCATACCATCCAACCACACGCAAAATTCTGCATGTGCCTCACACTGCAATCCTATTTTTATCAGAATAGACATGTGCACTGAGGCTTTAACCAACAGCTGAGACAGGGTTTTAGCGTGAGATTTTCAAACCTGTCTCAGGTATTTAGAAGCACAAATTGCACTGAAATACTAATTGAACTGTGCTTCTAAATCCCTCAGGTGCTACTGAAAATCTCTCCCTTAATAACTCGGAATCTCCTAAAGAGTAAACCTCATCGAACTTAGATGGGTATGCAGATCCCAGGGTTAAGATTTTGAAAAACGCTCTGTACTGGCTTAACTCCCATTGACTTCAGTGGGAACAGAATTAAGTTGACATTGAGCCTTTTTGAAAATTCCCCTCCAGGTGTGTTTTCTCCCTTTGAATTTGAATAATCTGTTAACTGCTGAGATTGCTTTTTGATGTATCAGTAGGAAGAATTTTACGGGAGTTTTTCACCTTAATTTTTGGTGAAATGAGACTCAAAAAACTGTAGTGTACCGTCACAAAAACTTTATCTGTTAAACCTAGAGAAGGAACTCTGCTTACTTTCTGTATGTGTTCTGGTGCTATTATTATTATTATTATTGTTGTTGTTGTTGTTGTTATTTGTCCTTCAGCAGCAACACAGGAATTGAAACCATAGAGTTTACTGTGCAAGGCGCTGTGCATGGTCTGTTAAAATATTTGTACGATACACAGGCAAGCTGTCTAACTTAATACTAATAGTCAGACTCCAGAGAAACCAAAGAATCATAATGAATATCCCCAGCAGGTGTAATTATACAGCAGCATTTCAGTTACTATTTCACCTCCTCGCCGACATTATCAGGAGATGGGGATTTCGTTCAACTCCCCTGAATGTTTCAGTTTACCTTTTAAATTAGCCCTACTTACAAGAATGAGCAAAGAGGCTTTTTTTTAATGTTGGTGTGTCCCTCACTACAGTCTCACATGCTGCACTCTACTCTCTGAGATGCACAAAACACTAACTTTTAGGGGTGCAAACTGTATTTGCTTTCAACTTGAGTAATACATCAGGGCACAAACTTTGCTGCTGTGATGCAGGTTTTAACAATAAGAATAAAATGAAATAGACAGTAAGGAGCCCTCTATTTTGCAATAGCATCACTGAGAACAGACTCTCCATGGCCCAGATTCCTTATGAGAAAAAATAGCTGTGCTAATACCGCTTGCAAACAGCACAATAACCACTCCTTTGTTCCCACCAAAGACACAACAGCAGAATCCTGTAAGAGAAGTCATCTGATATGTCAGCTCATTAAATTAGTCAGAATGGGTGAATGGGGAAGAGGAATATACCATTGTAAATGTATGTTAATTAACAAATGCTATAAGAGAGGCATTTAAATGTATGAAAATGAATATTAATGAGATGAAAACACCTAATTATTGTGCATCTAATGGTATTATCCAGAGCAACAGAAAATGCCTACTTGTCATGCATCTAAGGCAACAGTGCAAACCTTCAGACACAAAGATTCAGTGTACATATAGATCATATTATGACTTTAATTACAGACCTTGCAAAATACCTGCACTGAACCTTGAATTTATTTTAAAAAATAAAAAGTTAGATTTCACCAATTTCTTAAATCATTGTTGCACTTCAGAACTACATGTTTCTTTGTAGTGCTTCTGAAACATTATTATGAAGTGCTTCAATGTCTCTGCCTGCACATCTCCATTTTGCAAGAATATAATTAGGAACGGTGGGCTGCAAACCGGCCTGCAATGAAGTCCTGAGGAATTTTTCATGAAATTGCACGAAGCCAAAATCTGTCTGGATGAAATTCCTCCCTTTGCAGACAGCTACCAAAAGAGAATCCTGAGTTTAAAATAGTGTGAATTCNGAAGCTGAAATAAAATTATACAGGCCACTTGAATTCTATTATTTCCTAATTACTCAGTGGTTGGCTTTACAACCCTAATGTTCTTTCAATGTAAGTTTTTCAAGGTGAGGTTTTTTGGGGGGTTGGGTTTTTTACAGTAATTGCAGATAGAAAGCCAATTTCTTGATCTCAGGTAGGACAGAAGGAGTTTTTCTTTATAGACAAAATTCTAAAGTGGCACAGCTATGCACATATTCCTTGTCCAGGATTCTAGTGCATATGCCAGGAACACATACAGAGAAAGAGAGATTTTAATGACTACTCTCTTCATGGTATTTGCAGTCCCAAGAAAACGAATATCACTCACACATACAATCAATGAATTCTTAATCCTACCACCAAAGCAATTAATGAAAATAGAACACATTAACTTAGTATTTTAGCCAGAATTGATTCCTAGAAGATAGCACTCTCCCAAAACTGAGTTATTAATACATATATAAGCACCAACGTGACAAGCACTTCAGATATACCTTGACATATATATTTACTGTCACTCAAAATGACTTACAATCCATCATATTTTATAAAATATTGTATCTTATCCACACTTCTAATTTTCTTATGAGACTGTCGTATGGAACTGTAAGAAAAATGTCCATGAAACGGAAATACATGATTCTGGTGGATTTACCATATTCACTAAGCTTTTTATCCTATCAGAGAAAGAAATTAAGTTAGTTTGTATGACTTACTTTTAATAAATCCATGCCGCCATCTATTTACCACCCATACTGCTGTAGTTGCTTCCAAACTGATTGCTTTACTAATAACTCCAGCAACATGCTTGGTATTGAATTCAAATTAAATGCACCGATTTGAAATCACCAGATTGTCTCCTGTTCCCATTGGCAGGTAACTGCTGTTCACCTCAACAAACTGAAAAATTCGAGTAACAGCATCAGTGTATCTTACATTGCTGCATGTGTTAAGTTCCTCAGAGGGATTTCCCAGCCTCATACATTGAAACCATCAAAGCACTTTTGCTACCACAATTAGCAGTGGGCAGAACAAATCTGTCAGCAGTGTTTCATACTGCCTGGAATACAGTTGAATTTCTAACAGAAAAAAAAAGTTTCCCAGCAGTTACAATTTAACAGGGGGTTGAGTCAACAACCCTTTGTTAAAGTTTCTGCAGGGAGGAGAGCCACATTGTAGTATCATGGTTAAAGTATACAGAGGAGTCGTATCAGCATCTGGTACTAACTCTATTTCTTGCCCTTGCTCTCTGGCTATGCAGATGGCTTCAGCAAAAGGCACCAGTGTGCTTCAGGTAAGCCAGCTCAAGTTAAAAATATTAATAGTAGTGTATTTACTTGCAAATAGCTACACTTTTTTGTTATTTTTCTCTCATATCTGCTTGAATCCATAGCAATAAACTGTATCAATGTAGGCCGATGCATTTCTTACATGTGACCTTTTTGCAAACAACTAAAGTAACTGTACAGTGAGGGTAAGACCTTTCAAAAACTAAGAGCAAATCTCTGCATTTACTGGAAAGTAAAACTCTACACTGTATGGAACAGGGACAGGTGGTCTCAAAATGACAAGCAACAATACCAGCTCTGTCAAAACTAAAATTTTAGGTCCAGGGAAATTATCTGCTTCAGGCACAGGAAGCAGTCCTGCACAGTGGTTAGCACTTTGACCTGAATGGAAGCCAGTCACAAACTGTGGTAGTGCACACTTTATGGAAGACACTTGGTCCTTCACTCCCCCACAGAGAGCACAAACCATAAGTCATATCCTCTGTAGAAAAATATAATGTAAATTCAATCTGAATAAAACCAGAAATATATTTTTAAATGTCCAATTCACATGGGGAAAAAAAAAAATCATCCCTTTTCAGAAGGTTTACACAGTCAATATTAAACTACTGAGCAGAAGAGCTGAAGATATTGATAGCCAGTAATGCAGATGAGATTGCTGTTAATTGTTAACATCTCCTGGGCTATGCTTCCTATGTCCCTGCACAGATGATGAATAAAATTATTTACCTATTCAAGTAATGACAGCTATGCATTTTGATATCCACACACACGGTAACTCAGACCTCCTCTGAGACCCCCACCTGTAATTAGGAACAGATGTAGGATCTTGTTCCTGAATTGATAAAAACAAATTTCAGCCCTCCAATGATATATGGCCTAGCAGCACAGTAATGGGAAGAACACCTCTGCAGAAGAATTCCCCTTCAGGCACTGGATCTAATCAGCTCCCCTCTGGCTCAAGAACCCTACTACTTTAGATCCAGTGCTTTTCTATCACTGTTTTGGGATACACTGAAACACAGGTGATGCAGCAAGTGCATAGCAAGAAAGTGACAAGCAGTGTTTATCTGGCTTCACCTCTGAGGAAGTAAACCACATATCTGTACCCTTCAAAACCATAGTAATTCTCTAACACTTCTCCATGATGGAGTCATTTAAAATTAAGTATACACCACATTATGTGCTTTCAGAAACAATTCTCACAGCTCAGCATGTGCAGCTGGGGAACACACTTCAAATTATTTCATGGTGGAAACTTAAGATGACATTCAGCATAACATACTTTACTCTACAAATGTCACACTGCTGCAGGAGAACACACCCACCACAAAAGTTTCATGAACTGAAAGTAGCTGTGTTTCTCACTTTGCATCATCCAGCTGAAATAACCCGAGGGGAATAGTTACCTACCCATTTTCTTGCTTTCACAAACAGGTACTAAGAGCTATGTATTGTCCCAGCAGAGAAATGAATTCTCTAAAGGGAATTTGCCATCAATACGTGCTGCAGGTTGACCCTTCCCCAAGCAGATGCATCACTTGGACTACCCCATGTGTGCTTGTGCTAGCCCCACTGGATACTCTGACAATAACAAGTCACTGAGGGCCTATGGCAGGCCCAACCATTCACAGCACTAGGCCTGGAGAGGTTCAAATAAGCTGCTGTGCTCATTTTCATCGACTGACAAGTAAAGCTGCCTTCCTTCATGTTCTTTTCCTGACCACTAAATGTCCCTCACTTGATTTACCCTCATCCAGCAAAGCTTTTAATTCCCACTGGCTATGGGCATAGGTGACTAAAATTATGCCTTGTGAAAACCCAGAAGAGCTGCAGCTCCTCTGGTCTGTAGAATAGAGACAGAAATTTGTATTTACTAAGGTCACCTCAGTACAAGAAAGTTTCACCGGTTTCATTTAAATCTGACTGAAACAATTCAAGCTAAACTGATGTGAATGCCTTCATACATCTTTATTTAAAGATGTTAAATGGGAGTTTACTTGATTTCAAACCTAATCCAAGTCTAAAAGAAGTGACCAGATGAAATAAGACTGTCCATGCCACAATTTCCATTGGTTTAACTAAGCAGGCTTACCAGTAATCTTTGTGCAACTCCCTCATGTATACATGGTCTGAAAATACATTCACTCTCCAGCATTACCCTGCTTCATGCCAGGAGAATTTGCAGCTGGAAGGGGCTCAGGGGGACCTCAGTGCCTAGAAATAAAAGAATTGTGGGGGAGAATCATAGCTGCTATGCTCACCAGCCCTCCATGGACATCACCTAAATTACCGTAATTAATATGGGGGAATATTTCTGCGCTCCTCAGTAGTTTATAAATGTTACAAAAAAGGGAATGTTTTATATGTCCCCTGATGGGTTTTAAATGTTAATAAATGATGTGCAAGGAGCTATTTTACGTCTCTCTATTTAACAGTGAGCTGACAGCTGCAATTATAGGCCAGTCTCCGACCCCAGCAATCAGGAACCTGAGGAGTAAATGGAGTAACTTTCCTCCAGAATAACACAGTGCATTGGGATCCTGACTCAGCCTTTAAACATCGAGACACAGAACCAAGGTGAGACATTTCTGAGACCCTGGAATCTCCCTTTTGCTGCAGCACTTGCCAGTCACTGGTACCTGCTTACTTTGTCACCAGAGACCCAGTGCCACTCTTCCAGTGGTGGCAACAGCTTGTCATCTTACAGCTACAGGAGAGAGAATGGAGCAACCAGTCAGCTTGCTATATCACTCCTTGGTTGTGGCCTAGAAAAAGAGCAGGAGATTTGGCACATCCAGGACAGCAGAGGTAGACAGGGGTGTTCCATGTGTCACTGCATGCTCTTTTGCTCTCTTTTTGGCCAAAAACCTATTATTACTGAAACACTGCAAACACTGCAGCATTCTCTCTGGTATGAGGTTTCTGTGCCTGCACACCTACCCACACCAGCATGAAGAGTCTAGGAAGAGCATCCCTACCTGTTCAAAAGGTAGCAAAGTGATTGCTCAGTAATACGTGCTCCAGCAGAAAGCCCCACTAGTTTTCAGTAAGCCCTAGATACAACCCTTTCCTTCTGCTCTGCCCAGCCCTCAGCAGAAGAGGCCCTCAGCCTCTGTGAAGTTTAAGGCAGCTTGAAGCAATATTTTAGCTACGTATGTTTCAGGTTAAAACCTTCATTGCAAAGTAACAGCAGAGGAAGAAGAGTCTTTGTTTTTTGCCAAGGCCCTAAATCTGCTCACAACACTGTACTCCTGCATGCCTGTATATTTTCACCTTTATCTTTCTCTTATCCAAAAATAACCTTTGGTCTTGATCCTTAAACCGTCTGTGTTCACTGTTGTTAGTGTGCACATTCATTATCCCTATTAACCACTGAGGTGCTGCCTAAGGCAGCACACAGCTGTTTTGAGGCACTTTAGTCCATGCTGTATGCGCATAGGAACTGCACCCCACTGACAACAAAAGGCAACTCTGACACTGAATGAAACCAAGCAGAACTGTGAGTAGCATCTTGCATTTCCACTACATTATCACAAAGGCTGAGGAATGGGTTTTACAATTCTATTAAAATCCAACAATGTAGTATTTTTGCCACTGACAATCTCCTGGTTTCTTTTCTTTTAGAAGGGCAGAAGCCAAAAGTGTAATATACTTGATTTATTAGGAAAACTAATTCTTTTTTTATTATTTCCCACCTTTTTATTTTTTCTACATGAAGGGTTGTAACTAATTTCTTTCCTCCTCCACTTTAGTGTTGGATTGGAACAGGGTTTGCTCAGCTATTAGAATTTTAGTTTTCTTTCCATCACAAGGTCCACAAGTGCACCTCTGCAAAATTAGAAGAAATTTTGAGTGGAAAGAGCAAAGTTTTTTTCAGATTTGGACAGAATTAGGTTAACATTTTCAGGGCATTTATGCTGTATCCCTCCTTCTGTTTTGCACAAAGGTTTCTCAGTTGTGTCTTAGGCATTAGGGTCTTGTTGAAGTCAGGGTCCTTAGTACAGAATTTCTTGGACTAAGTTATAGCTGTTCTTCAATTCCTGTCTGTGTTTGGTTACGCATTTCTTCTGGTTTGCATTAACTCATATATAAATGATTATGACCACCCTTTCATTCTTTAGAACTTTACTGTTATTGATTACAGACAGGTTTCCAGAGCTTTTGAACAGCAAGGACCACATGTTACTACAGAGCTTGTCTTAGGCATCATGTTCATCTCACTCTAGATGGCATTGTCAAGCACATTCATATTAAGTCCAATAACACTGCTTTGGCTACTACAGACATTATTTACAATGAAGCATGACAGTATGTTATTATATTTGTCTGTCTAGATATCATAATTGCCTGTTAATTAAATTCAGGCAATAAAATGGGTAGAAGCCGCACTACCATATGGCTAGGCACATCTCCATGGAACAATGGCTACAGGTACTGAAACTTAGCTTGAGAGTGAACAGCCACAAGTGTGTGGTGAAGTGTCTAGAGACACTAGAACTGAGGCAGAGCCAGGTACTGAAAGCTGTGGCACCAGAAGGGACACCTGCCTGACCCTGGTGCCCTTCACAGCCAAATCCCACAGGAGCTGGAGGTTACCCCCTCACAGGACCCCTCACTCAGCCCAGTCTCTGAGAAGCAGCACACACAGCCCCTGCTACTTTCATACCTCTAACTCAAGGTGGGGGAGAACAACACTGGGCACGCCTCCTTGAAGGACTGCCAATCCCTGCAGCCAGGAGACGAGGTAATACGGTAAGAAAGGCCAACAGCAGTTCAACAGAGAGGGCTGGATCTTCTTAGCCCTAATCATTGTGCAGCCCCATCTAACCAGCCGCTGTTCTGCTGTCAGCTACAGCCAATAGTCAAGACCAAAGAACAGAGATTACACATCCTGTCTCGGCTGCAATCTATTTTTTATGCTACAGCACTTCAGTGACATTCACAGGGTATGTCCTAAAAGCGTCTCACTCCTGTGCAAATTAAAGTCATTCAGCAATGGCTTGTTTGCTGAAATATAAACATTTCATATGTCTTGTATTTAAAAGAGTGGGATTTTTCTATAGGAAAAAGTTATTTGCCATGGACTTGGCTGATTTTGCAAGTTCTCTGTTTATTAATAAAACACAATTCTTTCACATTTACAAAATACAGTAATAATACTTACCACCTTATGGGCTGCTGTGAGGCATAATCCACTAATTCCTCTGAAGTGCCCAAAGATCCTCCAAAGAATGCAATCTGAAAATAAAATTGTCATTAGTACATGTGAGGGATTTATTATACTCATCTCCATTCTCCATTACACAAATGACTGATTCTGTGTATGAGAGCAAAAGCTCACCACATTTGGTTATACCTCAGTGGTACCATGAATCACATTATTCTTACCAGTATTTCTGTTTTTATATTCTTTTCTCTAAAACAACACTGAAGAATTTCTTTCAAAAATAGAAACCTCACTAGGCAAAGTAAATTTGTGCACTTGTCAAACCCACAAAAATTATATAATTCCATAATATGAAAGATGTAACAAGCGAATTTACACATTCAGAAAGGAGTATCAGGCACTGCTAGACACATGCTGAAGGTGGTATGAACTGTTGCTTGGACACAAGTATTTCTTTTCATTGGATTGCAAGAGAATCCACAGCAACTAAGATCACTAGGCACATCACCTACGTGCCTTACATTAGGAGGCGTTTATAGTCCCCAGATGCAACAGAACTTACAGATTTTAACCTATTTCAAATTAGACAGAGTACCTCCAGACAAGTTGAATTCCTCCACGGAAATATTTTCCCAAATTTTGCTCACCCTTGAAGGTGAGTACATTATAAATCAGGAGAGCTAAGATGGATTTTCATGTCTGCCGCAAGACTTCAGTATGACCCCAAGCCCATACCAGATAAGGGATTTTCTGGCATCCCAGCCACAGGTAGGGAGCTTGCATCACCTGGAAGCATCCAATCCAACCTGCAGCTTCTTTCAATCCCTCTCTATCCCTGTAAAATGGGAGTCGTGTTTCTGTCTCTCATGTAATTTATAACTGGTGTGATTAATACATTGGGTCACTAATCTCAAGCCCTGTGAACTAAGGGAGAACAAGCACAGTGATGACACCCCAACAGTGACAACTACGTATCTACATGCTGCTCACAGAGACAGAGAAAAGCCTCCCCCAAATACACATTTTGAAGTGCCAGTCTTTGTTGAACAGGTTTATAAGCTTAAAAAATGCCCCTCTGGCTGGGCCTCCAAGCTTAAAAAATGCTCCTCTGGGCTTACATGTTTCTTGTCCCTCAGTAATTTCAACACATATATTCACTACAAAGAAATCAGAAGTGGAAAGAGGGGGCTAATTAAGCCCTCCTGGTCCACGGTTTTTGTGAAAAATTTGGCTCAAAACAGGTTTCTAGTCCAAGAATTGCACTCTCTTTTTTATTACATGTTTTACGCATTCCTAGACTTCACCTAGATTAGAAGTGGATGAGCCAAAGCAAACACACATGTGCACATACACACAGAGTGCTAGGTGCATTTTTCTGTGAGCGAGAGAGTTTGCTTTCCCAGTCTTTCTGCATCTGTAAGCAGGAAGGCTTAAAAACCTTGCAAAGAAAGTCTGTTCCCATGAGAATTCCTGCCTCACTCTCTGCAGATTAAAAGAAGCAATCTCTGCCTACTGTGCATGGGAATCCCAGTATTTTGGCATGGTTTTAACATCAGCATCATTAGAAACATTGATTTATTTTAATTGTCACCTTGTATCCTACACTGCCAAATGCAGTCAGAATGTCAATTTTTTGTCAATGTGAGCTGTTGACATGGAAACAGATCTGCTGAAATGGAAGCAGTAAGAAAAGATGTGTTACTCCTCCAAGTTATACTTAGAAGTGGTAAATCTGTGTGTGCCAAAACAGATTTAAATACTCAATAAACTACACAGAAGAAATAAACTATTTGGGGTGACAGTCATTTCAGTTGTTTACATCATAGACTGCATTTAGAAAATCTCCAGTGTTACCATGGTAACAGCTTTTGCTTAAACGTAGTTGTGGACGCACTTAAGGTATGATCTAAATTAACTGAAGATGGAGGAACAAAACTGGGCAGCAGCTGCTGAAGGAGTGACTGGCTGCTTCCTCTCAGCCCCTCCTATCCGCTGCAGGCACTGGCAAGGGTACAGCCAGAGTACTGTGTAGCATGGGCACCTTGGCTCATCGTCGTCCATGCTCTTGGAGAGCACCTGAAGCAGCTGACAGACTGCACCAGGTAGGTTTTAGAGATAACAAAGAAAAACAGAGCTGCTTATCATCCCCATGCAGCTTCTAGTGCATCCCAGAACTGCTTGTTCCCTCCCTCTGGTCACGAGATAGGTGATGGGAAGAGAAGGCAGGCAAATAAAGGAGCCTCTAAGAGAGGATGGAGGCCTCTTTGCACGTCTGGAATAGTTTGTGGCTTTCCTCTTTGGGAGCTCTCCCAGGGAAGGGAGCGGAGCTGCAGAAAGGCAAGAGTGTAGCACAAGCCTTCTGCCAAAATCTGTGACTTGGAACGGACACTGCCTCACAATTAACTTCACACAGCTAAGAAACTGTCCTAAAAGATGCAGTGCAGACCTTTGACCAGCACTACATTTCCACTAGAAAGATTAAATCTCTCTGCTGCTAAAGCTAGTTTCATAGTCATAGGGAACAAGGCCAGAGGGGCCACTGTGATCTGCTGTTCTTAATAGGGATTAAAGGAACCTATGGTCTCCTGCACACCTGCCTCCAACCTGAAAGCGAACAACGGTGAGATGGAGATCACTCAGGAGAAAATTGAAGGAGAGGCTCCTCTGCCCTCTTGCCAGATGCCAGGGCAAGGGGCAACAGAAGGAAAAGACACATTTGAAATAACTTCTCTGAACAGGATCATGGAGGCATTGGAGCCAGACACTGTTCAAAGCTCATGGATCCCAGCAATGCTGTGAGGTAGTGCAGTTTTGAACTTGCCTAGAGCAACCCACCCCCACTCCCGCTTCAACTGTGATATTGAGGCATGTGGATTATTTTTTTTTCTTTTCTTCCCTTTTCCACTTTTCACATTTCTGCATGATTATAAACTTCCCAAAAGCTTGTGCGTCAATTAACAAGAGAAGGAAGGACACACATCATTAATTACACACCGGCCTGTAAAACATGGACATAGGATAGGGCAAAACATTCTAAAAATAGCAGGAAGGCCTGCCTTGTTTAGGTCAAATTTTACTTGAATTCCCATAATAAAGCAGCTGATATTAAACAATGAAGCACCACTGTTTAGCATCAATGGGTGTTCCAGACAGAGCTGCTATAACTTAATCCACACAGCAAAACGCAAGTTTATGTGAGCACGAGACAAAATAGTGTTTTAAAATTCTACACCATTTATCAACCCAAATTACTCTACATACACATACTAACTTAAATGCTTCCATCTGTATTGTTATCTTACTCCATCTGTATTGTTATCTTGTATTTTGGTGAGATTCATGAGGTGTTGGGTTAGATGCTGGGCCAAATTGCTGATATAGCTCCATGCAGTCAGATGAGGAGACAGGTTGCTGGCTGTCATAGTTGTTCACAGAATTCTGCTTCTCTTAAACAGGGATGAGGGAACAGAACTGGAAAAGAAAAAAGGATCTGCACTCCATGTCTCTAGGTACAACTGCTCTACATCAGCTTTGGTTTTTGAGTGGGTTAGCATAATATTTCTAGATGTGAGGCATGGATATTGGCAGCATACATTCTTCTTGGAATGAGGGACATCCTCTGTCCAGATCTGCTTGTAGGGAAAGTGGAACACACTGATGAAGGAGGCGTAAAAGCATCTTGCTTACACACAGTTTTCAAACAGGAAATAGTAATTTGCAGATGAGAAGAATGTTACAGAAAAAAAAAAAAAAACTAAAAAACCAAACCATGACTGCCCCCAGAAAAAGTACTTTTTCTCACATGCATCCACAAAGCTTCCTATCTTCTTCTTCGTCCTATGGAGTGGATTGTAACTGCCAGAAATACATATTGCAGAGGGACAAACAAAAAAATTATAGTGGAACTATTAGTGCACACTCATATTCTTTTGAAACATGCCCCAGGGGCAACTTGGCTTCCAGTTAGAACGCATAAAATCATCATATTCAAAACCTCATCTGAAAACATAAATTATGATCTTATCCTATGCTAACAGCAATAGAAAGAGCAACCTTCTATCTGTGTCTCCATCTTCAATATTAGAAACCAAAGGTACTGTTTTCCAATGTCCCTTATACATCTGAGGAGCAGATGATCTTGAAAGCTGCAGTCTTTTGATCCTACATAAATTGGATGCTTTTGACAATGTCACCCAGAATTTTCATGTCAGTCCAAGGAAAACAATCTCAAACAGAGGATAATTTTGATTTTCCTCCTGACTCAGCAGAGAAGAAGATAATTATAAATGGAAAATGAGTGTTCTTGAGGGTAAATATACCTGCTGTAATCCTACTGCCAACTGAATTAAGGTTTGCCGCTGCAGTAAGGCGTATGCTAACTTGGCTGGAGGAAAGCTAAGACCTGTCCGTTTCAGAAGTCACTAGTGATCCTTTCTATATCATAATTCAGTATTTTAGAGTATAAAAAACACTGG